>ML778258.1:1705872-1720645 GCA_009831015.1 Picea engelmannii
CATGAATGCGGTGGCAACTGTACTAGCTTTGAAGGGATGAGAGAGTGCACAAAAGTGTGCGTACTTGGTCAGTCTATCAACAATCACCATGATGACACTCTTTCCTTTAGACTTTGGTAACCCTGTGATGAAATCCATGGAAATGTCCTCCCAACGCTGACTTGGGATCGATAATGGTTGTGAAATACCTGGGGTCTTAATTGTTTCCACCTTATTTTGTTGGCAAACTAAACATTCTTCCACAAACCTTTGAACATTAGTTTTAAGGCCATCCCCAAAAAAATCCCTCTTGACTCTATGGTAGGTTTTCAAAAATCCCGAGTGCCCTCCTACTGGAGAGGTGTGCAATTCCAATAGTACCTTTAGTTTGAGTTGGGAGTTCTTACATAAATATAAGAAATCTTTGTACCATAGTGAATCATTTTTCCATGTAAATGAATCTGATGCACTGGAATCCTATTGCAACCTTTGAATGAGAGTCCACACTTTTTCATCATTCTTCCATTCATCCCTTGCTTCTATTATCCAATCGGGTTGGATGATCGAGATAGAATACAGAAAGGCCTCAACATCTTCATCCTTTCTTAAGAGTGAATCTACCACAAAATTTTGATTCCCCTTTTTATAAACAATTTCAAAATCATAACCCAATATCTTGGTTACCCATTTTTGTTGTTCTTCTGAAGATAGTCTTTGTTCCAAAAAGTATTTAAGACTATCATGATCTGTTTTGACCTTGAAGTGCCTACCTATTAGGTAAGGATGAAATATCTTCAATGCATGTAGTATTTCCATCATTTCCTTCTCATAAATGGGTTTGTGTAAGTCCTTTCTCTTGAGTTTTCAACTTTCAAAAGCCAGGGGCCTTCCCTATTGCATTAGGACAACACTAATTCCATTTCCCGATGAATCACTTTCCACAATAAAGGTTTTTGTGAAGTCTGGAGTGGTCAAGACATGAGCTTTACACATAACTTCTTTAAGTTGTTGAAAATCTTTAGTTTCCTCTGGAGTCCATGAAAATCCATCCTTCTTAGTTAGTGTCGTAAAATGTGCTTCTATTCTTCCATAGTTCTGAACAAACTTGCAGTAGTAACCTGTCAAACCCCAAAATCCTCTAAGATTCTTCAATGTTTTGGGAATCGACGAGTACATCATGGCCTTAATCTTGTTTGGGTCTACCTTGACACCTTCATGAGATACAATATGACCCAAATACTCTACCTCCTTTACTCCAAAGAAAAATTTGGACGGTTTGGCATATAGTTGTTTCTCCTTTAATAGTTGTAGCACCTTGTCAACATGTCGCACATGATCCTCCCAAAATTTTCTATAGATTAGTATATCATCACAAAATAATAACAAAATTTTTCGAAGTAGGGGATTGAAAATGGAATTCATCAACCCTTGGAATGTGGAAGGTGCATTTGTAAGGCCAAAAGGCATGACCAAAAAATCATAATGGTCTTCATGAGTTCAGAATGTTGTTTTTGGGATATCTTCTTCCTTCATTCTGATTTGATGATACCCTGAACAAAGATCCAATTTTGTGAAATATATTGCTCCATGTAGTTCATCTAGCAATTCATCAATGACAGAAATGGGAAACTTATCCTTAATAGTGATCTTGTTGAGATCTCTATAATCTAGACACATATGCCATGAGCTATCTTTATTGAATACCATTACCATTGGTACAGAGTAAGAACTTTGGCTAGGTCTAATAATGCCAGCCTCTAACATTTCTTCAACCATGCACTCAATTTCACTCTTCTGGGTGTAACGGTATTTGTATGTCCTGATGTTAGGAGGAACACTCCCAAGAATTAGGTGAATTTCATGATCATGATTTTGAGTGGGTGGAAGACCTTCGGGAATATATTCAAATACTTTGGAATTCTTATCAATGATCCTTTCAATATCATGAGGAATAGATGGCTTATATGTTTGAACATCTAGTCAGGATAGTTGTGTAATAACGCCTTGATGCCCCTTTTTCAATAATTTTCTCATGCCATTTGAGCTTATCACCTTACCGGGTTTCCCTGTGATACCTCTTAACTCAATTTATTTTCCTTCCAATGAAAATTTCATCAAAAGTTCTTGAAAATTAAAAGCCATTGTTCCTAATGATTGTAACCATTGGATTCCTAGTACAACATCTGCACCACCCATGGGTATAGAAATCATTGGACTATTCATTACATATTCCCCCATAGTAAGATTGATCTTATTGGATTTTACTGAGAAATTGATAGTTCCTCCATCTACAATCATTACCTGAAACTCTGGCACTGGATATACAAAGAAATTGAGAGCTTTGGCTAATTAATAGTGAATGAAATTATGAGTACTTCCATAATCAATTAGGACTACTACCTTTTTCTTTTTGATGTATCCTTCGATCTTGAGGGTTTGAGGAGTGATAATTCCAGCCAATGCATTATATGATATCATGGGAGTCAACTCTTCAGAAGAAATTGCTTCTACATTTTCATCTTGAGATGGTTCTTGTTCTTGTTCTTCTTCGTCTTCACAATCTATGTATAATAATTTTTTCTCACCACACTTATGTCCCTTCCTGTACTTGCTATCACAATTAAAGCATAAACCTTTTTATTTTCTTTCCTCCAATTATTGAGGTGTCAACCTTGTAGGTTGAGGTGTTTTAGAAGAAGGAGCATTGTTCTATCTATAGATGTTAGGATTGGTCCTTCTAGTAGCCATAGCCATATTTTTACTTTAAACATTTATTTCCGCCTTAAATGCATTCTCCAATAATTTGGGTTCCGAAAGGCGAACCTCATGTTGAATGTTATCCTTTAAAGTTCCTATGAATACATCAATCAAGTTCTCATCTGGAATATTGGTTACCTTTATATTCAATCTTTGGAAGTTCTCAATGTGCTCAGTAACTGAACCCTTTTGGTTGAGATTTATCAATTGGATAAAGAAGCTCTTGCTCCTTGTATCCTCATAGTGTGTTATCATTTCTTCCATGAAAATTGTCCAAGTGACGAGTGATTTGTGAGAACAAAGTCATCGATACCATGCAAATTGATTAGGTTCTAAATATAAAGAAGCAATTCATACCTTTTGTGTATGTGGCACATTATGGAGATCAAAGAATTGCTCCATCTAAAGTATCCATGTGATTGGGACCTTGCCATCAAACTTCCTCATATCAATCTTAGGAACGTGGTTGGTCTTCAAGGAAAAGTTGGAGTTTCTCCATTCTTGATTCACCTTCCTTGTGTCCTCATCATTAATTTCATAGGATGCATTTTCACTTTCAGGTGTCTTCTCTGTTATGAAATTTTTCAATACTTCCATGATCTCCCCTTTTAAACCCTCCATCATCTCTTGTAGTTCATCTTTTGTTACTATCTTATTTTGTAAATCATTTATGTCCCTACACATTTATTCACCTTCATCAAGAGTCCAAGTAGGATTTTCTGGAGGCTCATTTGGTGTAGAAGTTCCCTTTTTGGGTGGCATGTTGTCCAAGTATCACCTTTGAACCTTGATTTTGAGTTGGTTCTGCTAGACAATATTTTTTCTATTGTATTTCCCAAGTTTCGGCCCTTATGGGTACAAAACTTTATTTTATGTAGTTCTCTAATATTTCTTCTCTGCAATTTCATAGGTCTTAACAAAATTGGATGTGCCAAGTGGAATTCACGGTAACTTCCCCACAACTTGCTGATTTTTGGCCTTTCCAGTAGATCTCACTTGTATAGCGTGGCCCACACAAAATAATTGACATAAAATTTTGAAACTCACACCAGAAATACTACAGACTGTCAAAAATCCATTGAAAGAAGTCCCACTCAATTTGGATACTCTAGGAAGAAGTTATGATTGTTTTACCTGGAACACCTTCTTGAGACTAGTCAATCAGACTAGTCAGATACCCTATCTTACACAGGGTGTATATACAAATTTAATATGACCCAAAAGCTAAACTTTTTACCACCGATAACCTACTAAGTTTTGTGAATATCCTCTAGAGTTCAGGGTCTGAAACATTACAAAAATTGTTTTATAGCGAAAATGCCGCAATGACTCAGTACAGGATGATTCCAAAACCCTATCTTGTACAGGTTGTATCTCCTAAAGTATAAGGCCTCAGGAGATGAATTTTGAACCCAATGTACCCTTATCCATCTAATAAATATTCTCCAAGTCATTCCTTTTGAAACGTTGTAGAAAAAAAATTATAGAGAAGATTACTAGGTGTCTCAGATGTAGCAGCGAAACCCCGAGACCTTGAGCTCTGATACCATATGTTAAGAGCCAAATATCAATATAGCATAGAAAAACATTAGAAAATGCATTCAACACCTTGAAAAAGAGATAATTTCAGATAATAATCCTCTTCAAGGGGGCAATCTCCTTTTACCCCACTTAAATGTTCAAGTACAAGATGATTCAAAATGAAAATGTCTCCTTGGTATATATAGGAGACTAGGAGGTATACTTACAACTAATGGCCTAAAGCCAACATAAATAAAATAACATTACTAATATAATATGCCCCAATTAAGGGGTAATGAGCCAATATTAGGGCTTAATAGACCACGATACAATTTGTCTTGTACTTGAGATTATATATGTACACCAAAGATACAACAAAATTATATTTCCATGTCTGGAAGCATATATGGATACTTTAACATAGAAAATAAAAATGATTTAGCTATGTCCATGTAATTTATTAATATTTTGTCGCTTGTAATATATTTTGGGCATAGAAAACTTTTATATATTTACAACCATGGATGGAGAAAAGAAAAGGTCCATGTTTTTGACTATATTTTGTTCTATTCATTGATTCTCATTTATTGTATGTACATATTACTTGTTCTCCATTGTATACCAACTTCCGTTCATGTTCATTGTATTTTGTGTGTTCCCACGTTCAAACAAATAGAATTGCGGGAGAAAACGAAGTAGTCTTAAGTACAAAAGTGGAAGAGGAGATACAAGGGTACATTCTTGTATTGTTGTTTCATATTCCGTTGTTTTGTATTTCATTTGTTGTATGCATGTGTGTTCAACTTGTTTGTTGTATGTAGATATTTCATGCCTTCCTGCATAGTAACTTATCTTCATTACATGTCTTCCTGTGTCCATTGTATTTTTCCTCCATTACTTCATTTGAACAAACCAAGTGGTTCGAGAGGACGATGGACTGTTTAGCATGGATATAGATGATGAGTTGCAAAGGTGCATACCTGTACTGTTATTTCATATTCCAGTATTTAGTATTTCATTTATTGTCTATGTAATTGTTCTACTTGTTCTACTGCTTTGCAACTTTTTTATTGTGTGTATATACTACATATATTTCGGCTTATTCTCATGTGAATCGTATTCTCTTTGTTGCTACATTGAAATAAATATAACTATATTTGTTTCTTTTACATGTCTTTCCTCATATTAACTTGCCTTCATTTCTACTATATACTCGGTCAATGTTGCTACTGTAACAACCCTGGTTAAATAGATGCATAGGGATTATTAAGTATAATTAATTAGATAATTAATTGTCCTAATATGGTTTTAGTTAAACAATGATCAGTATTAATAGTATTAATTAATTAATTATTTATTAATTAATTGTTTATAACTTTTGATTGATTAATTAATTAATTGATTGATTGCATAACACATTCAATGATTTGGGTAATAAATTAAGGGGTTAAATAACTTTAATCTAATCCTTATAAAACATTACGCATGATAGGAAGGGATAAGGTAATAAAGGAGGGGATACGATAATAAAGGAGGGGATAAGATAATAAAGGAGGGGATAAGGTAATTAATAGAGGGGAGGAGAGTTGGTGAAGGGGGAGATATGACAGGGAAGAGTCCTACGGGAGAGGCATTATGATTTTGGGGGGAGGAAGCATTTTGGAGGAGGGACTGTATTTATGTTTGGCATATTTTTCTGGTGTAGGCAGTTTGATAATTGGAGTTTTTTTTGTGAATCATTGCAGGGGGCACCGGGTTGCTAGGAGTTTTGGGCACGGCGGCCAGGATTCCTTACAGTATCCTGGAGGTAGGGAGTCGAACAAGCTACTCCTAGCTCGTTGGGTGCTTAGTCGGTTTGGGCAGGGTTCGGTCAAGCAGCAGGTTGGGAAAGGCAGCAGAGAACACAACCATATCAGCCGGAGTTAGCATCAGAAAGAGGTATTTTATTTATGAATTTGTTGAGTTTTGCGATGATTATGTAAGTTATTTTCATTCTGTAAATAAAATTTAAATTATGATGAATATTATACGCTTATATGATGGTTAATGAATTACTTATGCAATGAGAAAGGAATTTCATGTTTAATTGTATGAATTTTTGGGTTTAATTAAGTTAGGTCACTACACATGGTATCAGAGCGTTAGTTTGAAATATGGGCTTGAGGGCCAAGCTCTAGCTCCAGCTCTAGCCCCACCTAAATTGCAAGCCAAGTCACAGATGAAGGAAAACACAGTTGTACTAAGAATATGGCAACCACATAACATATACATGACTCAGTGCACCCTACACTATCTAGATCAAGAACAAAACAGTAGACAAGTTCTAAGAGTATACTAACTCTTGACAAACAACAATACTTTAGATATTATGTCAGTTGAGTAAGACCCTGTACAAATGTGAAGGGAAGCAAGATTACTTTGTATTCCTCGATCAAGGATTACAATAGCAAGCTAATATAGATTAGAGAAAGCCTTCAACATTTTATCAACACATCCTCACTCATGAAAATACAAAGGTAAATAATAGAGAAAGCAAAATAAGTTAGAAGACAATTACATTCAATAATAAGAATAAGAAGAATATAAATAATTAGAAGAAAATAAACAAAAATATGACAATAAGGAGTAATAACATATAAAAAAAATAAAGAGTACATATAAAATGTCATAAAAGAAAATAAGAAATAGTGAATTAAAAATATAAAAGAAAAACAAAAATACAAAAAGTAAAGTATAGGGAATGATGAGATGAAAGGCTTAGAAAAATCCATCTTTTAATCACGAATAATTAGAAGCAGAACTGGCATTATAAAGTTGAAAGATCCCCCTCATTGCCAGTTCTTCGAAAATTAGTGATAATCTTCCCACTCATTAATGGATACACCGTGCCAAGAGGAAGGGTAAAATAAAATCGTATTGGCATTTGAAGCCAATCTATATGATATCGAGAGTTGGTATACAACAATGGCGCTATTTCCCACTGCCCACATCAAGCACTAAGCTCGCGACCACGTGTCAAGCCACGAAGGAAGCCACCGGTCAACCTGGTGCACAACGTGTCAATCGCTAACCCTAAGATAAGTGTTATTTTATCTAGGAAAAATGTACAGGGACGAACAGTGAGTGAATCATCAAACTTTAAGACTAAACTTCATTTCTAGCAAACTCCAGATAGATTATTCACCGATATTTCAATAGAATACCGACTCAAAAACCCATATGATTTCATACAATTATACACAAATTCCACATGTATCTACATATATTCACACACACTGTTCCAAATTTCAAACAAATCCATGAAATATAGCTGTCGGCTACTCCAAAAGAAAAAAATGAGGGTTTTCAGGTGGTGATTACTGAAAAATCAAGGAAAAGAAATCAAATTGAACACGATTTACATGAAAGGACGACATTTAAAAAGATGGAATATCTGCTCCAGGCATATAATGATATAATTTTGTCGAAGTTTTAATCACAAACACAAAAGCAATGCTAAAGAAGAAGCCCTAACTACACAGATACATAGATTCCCTGTTCCATCCAACAAACACATGCATATAAACCATACACAGAATAGAGATCCACTAGACAGACGAGAGAATCTGATTTTATCAAAGAGCAGATACGATTTGCAGACGAGAAGTAGTATGGGGAGAAGAGATAGTGAAAAGAATTTTGAACAGAGACTGTACAGTGCCGACCCCACCAAATAATCTTCAAAATTATTTATCTTCAAACAATCTACTTCCAAGTAGAAATTATTTTTTTTGGGACTGTGTAATATACACAGATATCATATTCTCTAATGAAAAAGCGGTCAGATCCAGCCGGCAGAGGGAGAGGGAGCTGCAACAAAGATCAAAGCACCAACTACCAAGTTTTCCCACCAAGCCCAAAGCCCACGCAAAGGCACGACAGAGGAGCCCTCGCGTTGTACAAAAGAATCTCTAAATAAGCAAAACAAAAACCCAAGCACCATGAAACATAGAAAGGTACAATTTGCAAGCACTCACACTAAGCCATGGAGAGAGAGAGAGACCACAAGGGGCATAGAAAACTGCATTGCGCGTCCACCTGCACAACGCGGCTTGCCGCGCCTAAACTCCCTCCTTCAACCTCTCCTTGCAAATGCACCAGATGACCCAACAAATGTGAAAGGAATGGTGGCGTTTAGGGTTTAAATGATAACTTTTTTTTTATTATTTTTCGAAAATAAGAAGGGGTAACACGTGGATCGCATGCGAGGTCTAGGTTATTACCTGCGAGGTAAGTTTTTATATATTTATTTATTTAATTTAATTATCAATTAATTTTTCTTTTATTAATTTCTTATATTCAAAAAATAAATATAATAAACAATTCTATAGTTTAGATAAATTAAATAAATTAGGTTTTGTTTTAAATTAGGGATTTAAAAATTTAAATTAATTAATTTAAACTATATATTTATAATAATAAAAATGTTACTTAAGGGGGTGATATGGGTTTTGAACCCACGACCACCCACCAAGCCCAAGACTTAAGAAATAACCAAACACCAACGCGCCACACATATCACTTTTACAAAATAAATTCACATGTAAATAATTTAATTATCAATAGTAGCAAAGTACTATCCCGAAGTATAATCTATGATTATCCAAGCACCAAGCTCACAAGACCATGCACACAACTCATCGAGCCAATTGCCAAGTCCTTCCATTCCATTCCATTCCACCAGTCAAAGCCAAGCGCTAAGCTCCAATACCCTAAAGCTTCTCTACAATCCTCCAGACTCGCACCTGCAGCCACCGAGACACACAATTCAACGCATATGTACAACGCACCAAGGAAAGATCACGAGTCAAACATTGAAGGATAACCTTAGAATAATTTCATTGACATTAGGTTGGAATCCACCTTATTTAGTTGGAAACGCAAAGTATAAGGACTTAGAACGAGATAAGCGGGAGGGGATTTCATGCACGCTAGGAAAGCAACCTAGAGGAATTGGTGAGTATGGCGCAAAGCTAGCATAGCTACGAGGAGAGAGGTGCCAATAGTTTTCTTAGGTGAGAACATCAAGCTTATATTCTTAACCCTAACCTACCCAATCCCCTAAAGAGAGTAGCGTATGTTTACAGACTAGTAAAGAAAAACTTACACCTAACCTTGTTTTCTAGTTAAGTTGTGCAATGAGAAACGTCCTCAAACTCACCCTGACAACTTTGATTGATGTAGTTTAAATCATACAATATGGTTAGGACTTGAGGGAATCGAGGCAGAGGAGCATCATCGCAGGCACCGCCAACACCGCCACCACCGCCACCACCATCGCCCGAACTAGCTCTCATACTGCACTCATTGGAGGCCATAAATGAGACTTAAAAAGGGAGACAACAAATATGGATCGAAGTGGAACCCACACCATCTAGAATGGGTAATCCAGAAGCCTCAAGGGATTCAGGGGGAGGACCTCCACCTGAAGACATCACTAGATAACTGCAAAAGATTAAAATTTTGGAGTTTGTCGAGGGTCACACCAGTGAACGCGCGAAAGCCTGGTTGGAAGGCATGACAAGGTGTTTTGCCTTAAGGGACTATGCATCCACCTCAAAGGAGAAGATCGAAAATTTTCAGTTAAGGGGAAGTGCCTTGAATTGGTGAGGCAACCTGGAAAGACAACTGCATCTTACCCCAGACACCGTATCTTGGGAACTTTTCGAGGAGAGGTTCCGAAGGGAATATCTGCCAGCTTACTATGAGGAACAACAAGTAGGAGCATTTCATGCCTTAGTACAGGGAAACAAAATCGTAGAGGAATATGAGATTAGGTTTATGGAATTGGTTAAGTATGTTTCATATATGGATAATGACCAACAACAGGAAGAACGATTCATCTATGGGCTAAACCCTAAGATAAGGGCTATGGTGTGGAGGTGGAAACCATATTCAGTAGAGAAAGATGTGGAAAATGCGCGTTATGCGGAGGAACACATGAAATTAACCAGAGGTACGAGACCGACCTTTTTGCATCATCCTGGATTCATGGGAAAGACCCCTAGGACATTTCCCAGGGGAGGGGGCTCAAGGCCACCTCCATATGGTAACAGAGTCACACCAAGGATAATAGCCTCAGGGATTTCAATGGCAGTGAGTGCAACATCTCGTTCATCACCAATGATGCAGACAGGTCCATGACTATCTCAGGGAACAACTGGTAGGGGCAGGGGTTCCAATGGAAGGAATGCCTTTCAGAGGCAGTCATAGAATAGTGTGCAGGTTCAATATCGTGTTACTTATTCGGGATGTGGAGGACCCCATTACCAGCGTGATTGCCCAGAGTTACAATCAAGATTCATGCATAGAGAAGGAAAGGCCCCGATGGGAAGTGCAAGTAGCAGCCACCATATTTACGCAGCGGTTAATAATATCCAGGCCGAGCATCAATCCATGGTGGTGGAGTCATCAGGTACGCTAAATCATATCAATGTTAAGATTCTATTTGATTCTGGTGCAACAGATAGTTTCATTTCACCATCTGCATTAGAAAAGAGTGGGTTGGCAGCCTACGAGCACGATGACTGTAAACAAGTCGAGATAGCTTCGAGGGGAAAAAAAGTGGTAGGACCAAGTGTTGATAATTGTATAGTAGACCTGGGAGTGTGTACTACCAGGTTGAAAGTATACGTTACTGCTCTCGGGGCATATGAGCTAATCATTGGAATGGATTGGTTAGAAGCTCATCGATCTTTGGTAGATTGTTTCACAAAAAGGGTGCTTTGTGTCGATGATGAAGGAAGACCAGTTGAGATCCAGGGTGTATGGAGAAGGGTGACATTACGCTTTATCTCAACTATGAAGGTTAAGCGATGCTTGAGGCAAGGGTGTTGATTATATGTAGTGGAAGCAGTGAATGAAACGAAGGGGCCCTCATTAAATCAATACCTGGTGTTGTCAGAATTAAAGGATGTTTTTCTGAATGAGTTACTTGGGTTACCTCCTAAGAGGGAGATTGATTTTACTATTGAGCTAAAAACTGGTGCAAGAAAAAATTTCCAAGACTCCGTATCGGATGACAACGCCGCAACTTTGTGAATTTCAAATGCAGTTGAAAGAGTTACTGGACTTAGGGTTAATAAGGCCCGGTGTCTCACCTTGGGGTGCACCAGTAATTTTTGTAAAGAAGAAGGATGGATCCTTATGACTGTGTATATATTACAGGGACTTGAATCATGCTATAGTGAAAAGTAGGTACCCAATGCCGCAAACGCCGAATAGATGACCTCTTTGATCAGATGAAAGGAGCAATGGTATTCTCAAATATCGATTTGCGATCAGGGTATCATCAGTTAAGGATTAAGGAAGGTGATATCCCAAAAACTGCCTTTCGAATTCGATTTGGACATTACGAGTTTGTCGTAGTACCTTTCGGATTGACCAATGCGCCAATAGTATTCATGAGCCTCGTGAACAACATATTTCAGAAGTACTTAGACTGTTTTGTACAAGTCTTTCTAGATGACATCCTCATCTATTCCAAGAATGAAAGAGAACATGAGGAACACTTACGAGTAGTGTTGTCCTGCCTTAGAGAGAACAAATTGGATGGGAAGTTGTCGAAGTGTTCCTTCTTTCAGAAAGAGATCCACTATTTAGGTCATATCATTTTTGGTGAAGGAATCTTTGCGGACCTAGAAAAGGTAAAGGCCATTATGGACTGGCCAGTGTCGAAAAATTCCCATGAGGTGAGAAGCTTCATGGGGCTAGTAGGTTATTATCGGAGATTTGTGGAAGGATTCTCTAAAATAGCGAAACTCGTCACGAGTTTGCAGAGCAAGGGGGTCAGGTATGAATGGACGGAAGAATGTGATAGTTCATTCATTGAGCTTAAGAGATTACTAACTAGTGCGCCAATTCTACGAGTGTTGGATATGGAAAAGGACTTCACAGTCTGCACGGATGCCTCAAAGTAAGGGTTGGGGGGCATGCTAATGCATGATGGAGGAGTGATAGCTTATGTGTCAAGGAATTTGAAGAAGCACGAAGAGCTATACGCGACTCATGATTTAGAGTTGGCAGTTGTAATGCTACCTCTGAAACTTTGGAGGCACTATCTTGTGGAGCAAAACTTTGAGCTCAAAATGGACCATCAAAGTTTAAAACATCTTTTCACTCAAAGGGATTTGAATGCTAGGAAAAGGCGATGGAGTGAGTTTATGACTGAGTACAATTTTGGTATTTCGTACATCAATGGAAAGGAAAATGTGGTTGCAGATGTCTTGAGTAGGAGACCACGTGTCTTCTCCTTGGTAACCTTAAAGGTCAATCTAAGGTAAAGCGTGTTGACGCAACTCCAAGGGGACAATTGGTATTTAAAGGTTACTTCAAACCTCCAGAGTGGGAGGCAATTAGATCCAAAGTATGAAGGATATAGTCTGGAAGCAGATGGACTATTGAGATATCGAGGAAGGATGTACATCCCTGAAGATGGGGATATTTGAAGCATCATACTGAAGGAATCCGATAGAGCACATTATTGTGCACATCCAGGTGTGAAGAAGATGTACGCAGACATGAGGAAGTTCTTCTTTTGGGTAGGCATGAAGCGTGATGTAGTCCATTTCATCGCCAAATGCCTAGAGTGTCAACAAGTGAAAGCCGACCACCATCACCCGGTAGGCCTCCTACAACCACATGATGTTCCCATGTCCAAGTGGGAAGTTATCTCTAAGGATTTTTTTGTGGGGTTACTTCTCACATCTCATAGTCAGAATGCCATTCTTGTGATAGTGGATAAGTTAACCAAGAGTGTTCATTTTATTCCAGTTAGAGACATTTACGATGTCACTGATGTGGCACGCGTGTTTGTAAATGAGGTTATCCATTTTAATGGGATACCTAAGAATATCATTTCAGATAGGGACTCCAAATTCACTTTTAGGTTTTGGACAAGTTTGCAGTCAGTGTTGGGGAATCAATTGAACTTAAACACATCTTATCATCCTGAAACAGATGGAAAAACTGAGAGAGTAAATCAAGTCATGGAAGACATGCTCAGGATGTATGTCATGGGTAATCAAACTCAGTGGGAGAAGTACCTACCTTTGGTAGAGTTTGCCTACAATAATAGTTTTCATAGCTCCATCAGAATGCCACCCTACGAAGCCCTATATGGAAGGCCATGCATAACGTCGTTGAGTTGGGATAGATTAGAAGAATGAGTAATAATTGGGCTAGAATTGACTCAATAGATGGAGGAACAGGTGATTCAGATTAGGCAGAGACTAAAGGAAGCACAGGATAGGCAGAAAATTTATGCGGATGCACACAGGACCGACCGAAGTTATGAAGTGGGAGACCATGTTTTCATTCGTATCAGGCCTAATAAGTGTACCATATGGTTCGGGAAGGGGACAAAGATGTCACCTCTATTTATAGGACCATTCAGAATCCAAGAGAAAATTGGACCCGTTGCCTATCATCTCGTACTGCCACCCCACTTGCATAAAACTCATAATGTTTTTCATGTATCTCTTTTATGTCATTATGTTGTTGATGAATCACATAAACTAAATTGGAAGGAATTGTAGGTATCAGACGTGGGAAATCTCACGGTAGAACCATTACGCATATTGGACCGTAGATTTCAACATCTCAGGAACCGTCTGGTAGACCAAGTTAAGGTCCAATGGGACAAGTACAGTCCAGGATCTGCTACTTGGGAAGTCACCGAGACATTACGACGAGACTATCCCTCACTTTTTTTTACCACCTCGAGAATATGTTTCTCGGAGGTTGGGTGTATGTAACACCACCTTTTGACTTAGACAACCAGGATTACCTGAGGCCTACTTATATTATTTTCTATTCACAGTGAAACTATTAAATAATATACTTAAACTTTTAAGTCGTATGAACCTTTATGAATGTTATATATATTTGAATAATGATGGATATGATGCGATATATTGTGAGAATGTAAATTTTATGAATGTTTAAATGTTATTTATGATAATGGATATAATGCAATCTACTATGTGAATGCAAATTTTATGAATGTTTAAGTGTTATTGATAATGATGGATATGATGTGACATATTGTGGGAATGTGAATCCTATGAAGGTTTGAATGCTAGTAGAATGATGTTAGATATGATGCAATCTATTTGATAAATGATAATTTTATGAATGGGTGTCGAAATTGAATTGTCAGACATTATGAGATCTATTTATAACTTGAAAACTTTGATGTTAAGTTGTCGGTACAAGGATACCGAATTCAAATGATGATAGTATGCAATTACATGATGATAATGCATAGAAATGTATGAGTTTGTGTTATAGACTAATCTACAGGTTATGGACTATGAAATAGACAAGGGATAATGATGATGAAAGTGGATGTCATGACCACTAGCCTAGAAACATTATGGTATGAATATTTGTATGTGAAATTATATTGGTTTGGATGCATTGCTATGATATGTGGACCAGTGCAGGATTTCAGGTGATGAGACTGCCCAAAACCGAA
>ML778258.1:1720695-1756793 GCA_009831015.1 Picea engelmannii
ATGTGAAATTATATTGGTTTGGATGCATTGCTATGATATGTGGACCAGTGCAGGATTTCAGGTGATGAGACTGCCCAAAACCGAATAAACGATGACAAAAATCCCAGCAACACGGTGCCACTGTATATTCCATTGTAGGGTGTCGACCCTAGTTATGATTAGGAGGGGTGGAGGAATTTCCCACCATGTATCCTCTGAAACTTGAAGTCATGGGAGGATGGTGTTAGTTCATGCTCCCCTAGATGTGTGATGATGACTGTTAGTTGCCTGCTGGGGAAGCTTGGTCGAGATAGTGACAGTTCTGCTTACGGGTTCTATTTAAAGTTAGGTCAATATAGTTGACGCTCCAAGATAGTCCAGCAGAGGAAGGATATGAATGGAGATGGAAGTAAGTTAGGGAAGAAGGATGAGTAGAAATAGTTGAGAAAGTATGGAGATTTGTCTTATGGTGGAATTTATTGTTTTTCCCTTCTAAAAATAAAATGTGTATATATGAATATTCATAATTACATAACTAAACCACAATTGTCTAAATAAAATTGTTGAACTAGATAATTGTAATTCAAGGATTTCGCAAACATTTGATTGTTTTATTGTCTTTTATAAAAGAATAGTCTTGTCGATTGGATTGGATGCATACATAAATTACTATAAGGGTGATAGTTATTGATTATTAGTACATTCATGAGACTTGTATGTACTAGATACACATGCATTTCTTGTACATGTACATTAGTATGTATGATTTTTCTTGGCTCACTTACTAATAGTGTCGATTAATTGTCATGAATGTGTGAACCATGCTTCTTTTCCTTTGTATCATGAGATACCTTAACTTCGGGATGAAGTTTCATGAAGGGTGGGTGTATGTAACAACCCTCGTTAAATAGATGCATAGGGATTATTAAGTAAAATTAATTAGATATTTAATTTTCCTAATATGGTTTTAGTTAAACAATGATCAGTATTAATAATAATAATTAATTATTTATTTATTAATTAATTGTTTATAACTTTTGATTGATTAATTAATTAATTAATTGATTACATAACACATTCAATGATTTGGGTAATAAATTAAGGGGCTTAATAACTTTAATATAATCCTTATAAAACTTTATGTATGGCAGGAAGGGATAAGGTAATAAAGGAGGGGATAAGATAATAAAGGAGGGGATAAGGTAATTAATGGAGGGGAGGAGAGTTAGTGAAGGGGGAGATATGACGAGGAAGAGTCCTATGGGAGAGGCATTATGATTTTGGGGGGAGGAAGCATTTTGGAGGAGGGACTAGATTTCAGTTTGGCATATTTTTCTGGTGTGGAGAGTTTGATATTTGGAGTTTTTTTTGTGAACCATTGCACGGGGCAACAGGGTCCTGGGGGTTTTGGGCATGGGGGCCAGGATTCCTTATGGTATCCTGGAGCTAGGGAGCCGGACAAGCTGCTACTAGCTGGTTGGGTGGTTAGTCGGTTTGGGCAGGGATTGGTCAAGTAGCAAGTTGGGCAAGGAAACATAGAAGACAACTATATCAGCGGTAATTAGCATCAGAAAGAGGTATTTTATTTATGAATTTGTTGAGTTTTACGATGATTATGTAAGATATTTTCATGCTGTAAATAAAATTTAAATTATGCTGAATATTATATGCTTATATGATGGTTAATGAATTACTTATGCAATGAGAAAGGAATTTCATGTTTAATTGTATGAATTTTTGGGTTTAATTAAGTTAGGTCACTACAACTACCTTGGAAGAAACAAATTGATTGGAAAGGAAGATGATTTCTTATATGCAACAACAAAGGGTTTTGTTGTGCAATCTTCAAAAATTCATACCAACTGTGCTAGTAAATTAAACATACAAAACGGGTTGGGGCATAGAATATTGGACTAGAAAACGATGATTTGACAACAATGGGATTTTCATTTTCTATTATCCCTTTTTCTTTCTAATTACTCTGCTTAGTCTTGTTTCCGAAATTGCCTTGGCGTGCGGGTTGGTAGACTCATGGGTTCACATTTATGGGTGTGCTTCTACCTTATTCCATACTTACCCACTTTGTCGATTGCGGGTTCTAGGCTGGTGGGTTTAAGATTGTGTGTCTGGCCTCAGAGGTTCCACGTTATACAGATTGGCCCTCCTACCCCACCATCGCGCCTTATTTATTATTACATAATTTTCTAGTCAAAAAATCTAAGGCATCCAATTTGACCATCAGGTCCTCATGTTTCCTGAGTATCCCTTCACACTATATTTCATATTCCATCTCCTTCAACCCTGCATATCTCATTAAGAAAAATAATGGACAATATACAATGCATATGCTCGTTTAGTCCTTCTGATCTTGATCTACACATGCTTGCATAAAAAACAATTGGACTAGTGACATGCCCATGAGTAGTCAGCCATCCCGAACATCAGCAGATTAACAAGGCCAAAGGTAAATATGCATACATTCTTTTACTTGTATGTTTACCAAACAAATATCCTCAGTTATTTGTTCATATATGGGATGGTGAGTATGTTGATTTCATCTGCAACACATACTTTGCAGTTCGCAAGAAGTATCAACAAGTGCAAGTGAGACGCCGAAAACAACACAGGCTCCACAAACTAAGAGGTATGGTTGCAAAAGCCTGGATCCATAGTTAATCCAAGATGTGAGTCTACTTGTACATTCATGGGAGGAAAAAAAAGAAAACAAACAAAATAATTCACATTACCACTCACATTACTTTTCCCTATTCAAAAATTGTCACTAGGTCTAAACTTGTAACACCCAAAATACTATCAATAGAGAGATTAAATAGCCGCTGAATTGGACAAGTGTTCATCAGGGAAATAATGGTCGTCTATAGAACCTACTTGGACAAGTCAAACAAAACTAGATCCATTATGTGTGCTAAGATGACAGACAAGGAGGCCCTCATGATAGTTATACTAACTATTCCTACACAACTTGTACACAAACATGCATAAAAGATATTTCCAAGTAATGGGATATCCATTACAAATTTTAATATATTCCCAAAACAGTATATGACCATGGTGATTGTGATCGGATTATATCTCTCAATGAAACAAGTATCGTGGAAAAAATACCTACTATTTGTTCATAATATTGTTTTATTCCGGACACAACTATCAGCCAACTTGCACAAAGCAGTGACATTTACCCAATCAGAACCATTGGCGCAACTATGACACTCGCAAGAAAACTTGGCTCACAACACATTCTCCATATAAAATATGGAGATTCCCAGTTTTGTCCTTTTCTTTCACATGTCCATGTATCTCGGTTAAGTTACTCATATATTGCATTGTTCCATGTTGCATCTGCAACTGTTCGATACCTATTCAAATTTGTTTTCATCAGTCAAAAAAAACTTGCATAAAGGGCAATTTTCACTTATGTCCTTCAAAAATATAACAAAGAAAAGAGATGGTAAATAAAGGATCTTTCACACAACTTAATCAACATTTGTGACAGAGTTGTGAGCAGACATAACATGGGATCTCAAGAAGTTAAATAGCTCTACAACTATTGTGCGTATACATATATAGTTTCATCCTCACTTTGCTCATACAAATAGCCTTGACCAAATCTCTTCATTTTCTTTTATTTTTTTTTCTAATTTTTTTTGGGGTGCAGCTGTAAGTTATATTGTTCAATATATTAACTTATATGCTCACGTTTCCAGGTTGAAGGTGTTTTGGTTGCAGAAAATGCATAGTCAACCCCATTTGAGCCTGTGTGAGTGAAATGAAACTCTCTTTCTTCTACTTCTTCCTTCATAAATGATGATACAATTGATTGTTTGTGATGCAGTAAAAAATGTGCATACATATATAGACATTGCCTCAATGTTGCTATCTGAACCATTGGAAACACAACTGTGCATTGTACAATTTGATAGCCTTTGTTACAAGATGTGCTTTCTGAGTTAGCATAATTTCCCAATGAAGCATGCGTATAGAAAAAGGCAAAGAGTATCTAAATGTTGTGCGACTTTCAGATACATAGAAAATCTTCGTTGAATGAGGACAATGCAATATTGCATATCGGCTGGAAAAAGAAAATTCATGTCAAGATTTGTCAGGGAAACGAAAGCCAATGGGACAATTTTTTATATATATATATCGAATTGTTTGATATATAATGGAATTCCATTTCTTGTTCAATATATCAATATATCAATACAATGGGTGCTTACCTGGTTCTTTGTTGTATGTTTCTCTCTAGAAAATTAATAATACATTCAAGATCTTCGCAAATTTTCTACGATCTTAAAGACTATAAAGGACATTATTTTCCCTTTGATATAAGTTCTGTGACACAAAATGTGGTATGTTGCTCATTTTAACACTTTTTTTTTATTGATGAACTTAACAAAATTAATCTCCTAGAATAATTTGAAATAAAAGAATATACACTATGCAAAGTCCAATGGAATTATCATATCAACAAGAGGACATTAAAATTCAAATTCATTGTTATTATACTTGCAATGACTAGTATAATAATTTTAGTTAGACATCCTGAAATTGATTTTCCTTGTGCCTTTTTTACGCTTCTCTTATACAAGCAGATCCTGGAAATTATAAGAATCGCTCGTTGTAACTATTCCTTCATTGAAGAACCTATTCACATGTTTAATGCACTTCATAGTTACTGTTAAGACCATCAATGGCGCTTTGGTACATCAATTTCCGCTTCCAGAAATTGCCATCCCCTTTCTTTTTCACCCTCTTCTTTCCATTTTTGGGAAATTGTATCAATGCGGAAGTTGGTGGATTCACGTGTTCGGATTTCCAATTACTTTTATATCACCATCCCAACCGGTCGCTTCCCTGTTTCATATTGAACAAACTTTTTAGATCACAGGTTCTTGCATAGCCGGGTTGCCAGATTGGTGGGTTCAACATTGCATTTCCATTGTTCTGTCGCCTGTAAAGAGCGCTCAGACTTCAGCGATCTACAAATTAGCAAACAAATTCCCCTTCATCTTTCTTTTAGCACTTTTCCTTGGTCAATGAAGTGAGAAAAATTAATCTCGTGGAATAATTTGAAATAAAATAATATATACTGTGCGAAGTCCAATGAAAGTATCATATCAACGAGAGGACATTAAAATTCAAATTCCTCGTTGTTAGACTTGCGGTGAAGCTGGCAGTACAATAACTTTATTTATACATCCCAAAATTGATTTTCTTGTAGCTTTTCAATGCTTCTCTTATACATACAGATCCTGGAAACTATAAGCATGGCTCACTATATCTATTCCTTGATTGAAGAACCTATTCACATGTTTATTGCAATTCATGGTTACTGTTAACACCATCAATGCACTTTCTTACACCAATTCTTGCTTCCTAAAATTGCCATCCCCTTTTCTCTTTTCCCCCTGCTTTGCATTTCTGGTTACTTACTCATTTTTCAAAAAATGTCTACATGTGGGAGTTGGTGGATTCACGTCTTCAGATTTCCACTTACTTTATATCACCAACCCACAAATCGTTTCCCCATTTCATATTGAACAAAAATTTTTCATCATGGGTTCCCAGATAGGCTGGTTCAACATTGTGTTTGCATTGTTCCGCCACCTGCAAACAACACCCCAATTTCCACGAGCTACAAATTAGCAAACAAATTCCCCTTTATGTCATTTTTAGCACTTTTCCTTGATCGATGAATCTAGAAAAATTCATCTCCTGGAATAATTTGAAATCAAACAATATACACTGTGCGAAGTCCAATGGAACTATCATATCAATGAGAAGACATTAAAATTCAAATTCTTCATTGTTCTACTTGCGGTTAAGCTAACATTACAATAAATTTACTTAAAACAACCCAAAATTGATTTTCTTGCAGCTTTTCGATGCTTCTCTTATACAAACAGATCCTGGAAACTATAACCATGCTTCGATTTCTTATACCAATTTCCATCAATGGGCCTTTCTTATACCAATTCCCACTTCTGAAAATTTCCATCCCCTTTCTTTCTTCCCTCTGATTTCCCTTTCTGGTTACTTACTCATTTTTCAAAAAATGTCTAACTGCGGGAGTTGGTTGATTCGCGTGTTCAAATTTACCCTGTTACTTTTATATCACCAACCCAACCGACCGCTTCCCCATTTCATATTGAACGAAATTTTTGAATCATAGGTTTCCAAATAGATGGGTTCAACATTGAGTTTCCATTGTTCCACCGCCTACAAAGAGCACCCTGACTTTCGCAATTTACAAATTAGCAAACAAATTCCCTTTTATCTCTTTTGCTTTCAATTTCTGTTCACTTGGTTCTTTTTGTGGATGTGCCTTTTCTGAATGTCTCCTACTTTTATATACAACACCCGAAGTTCCACAATATACAAATTGACCCTCGAAATCTGTCATTGTCTCTTGTTGCGTGTTACGTAGTTTCCATTCAACAGTTGGGGTAGATTCCATTTGACTATCGACCCCTCACATCTCCGAAGTAAACCTTGTGGGCATGTTTTCAAGCTTGTCAATATTTATTGTTCCAACTATGTCTAGTTATTTCATATCACAAGTCTAACCATATCCTTGTCCATTACATACTTGGTCACTATTACCATCGTTGGTTCCCGTCTAGGCTTGCTCAACATTGTGCTTCAACTGTTCCGCTACATGCAAAGCGCACCCGAAATTCCGCGATATGAAAATTGATGGTGAGAATATGTCGTTGTGATGTGAAATTTGACCATCGGCCCCTCACGTCTCGTGGGTATATCTTGTGGATCCTAGAAACTATAACCATGCCTCTCTTTCTTATACCAATTTCCATCAATGGGCCTTTCTTATACTAATTCTCGCTCCTGAAAATTGCCATCACCTTTATTTTTGCCCTCTGCTTTCCCTTTCTGGTTACTTGCTCATTTTTTAGAAAATGTCTAGTTGCAGGAGTTGGCGGTTCACATCTTCATATTTCCCCTATTACTTTTATATCACTAGCCCGAACGATCGCTTCCCCATTTCATATTGAACAAACTTTTTGAATCACGGGTTCCCAGATAGATGGGTTCAACATTGCGCTTTCATTGTTCCACCACCTACAAACTATACCCAAACTTCTGTGATCTACAAATTAGAAAAAAGATTCCCCTTTATTTATTTTTCTTTCAATTTATGTTTACTTGGTCATTTTTCTGAATGTTTCCTTTTCCCAAATGTCTCCTTCTTTTACAAACAACACCCAAAGTTTCACAATCTACAAATTGACCCTCGTAACAGTTGGGGCAGATACAATTTGACCATCGGCCCCTCACATCTCTTGGGTAAATATTGTGGGCTTATTTTCAAGCTCGCCAATATTTCATGTTCTGACTATGTCTAATGCTTTTATATCACGATTCCGACCAACCTCTTGTCCATTGAATAATTGGCCACTATTACCATCGTCGGTTCCTAGCCAAGCTTTTTCAACATTGGGCTTCCACTGTTCCTCTACGTACAAAGAGAACCCGAAATTTCTTGATATACAAATTGATGGCCGAAATATGTCGTTGTGACATGCAATTTGACCATCGGCCCCTCATGTCTCCTGCGTATATCGTGTGGCCCTATTTTTGAAACCCGCCTGACCTCTTTCCATACTTATGCATTTCTTGAAATTTGTTTCACAGATTGGTGGGATGGAAAAATGTGCAATGCGTGCTCGCTCTTCACCATCCCCACTACCTTCATGCTTTATAGATATGCAATTAAATCTTTAATTCCAGTAGTTCATCGTGAAAGAACAGCTAAGATTGTCATTAATGCCCAAAAGGCCAAAGAATATTTGTCAATAATACGAATTAAACCAAGATTTTTGGAGAAAAATGTTATGCTTTCCAAGTATTCATTTCAAACATGATGAAAACTTTAATGCATGGTCCGGTTGGCACCTTTACAAAATCTCTAATTCTTAATCGTTCTTTGTCGTCACCTCCACCTTCGCACTTTTTTCTAAATATGTAATTAGTAATATTTAATGGTAACAACTCATTACACACGAACCCTGGAGATTTCCATTGATCGATGAAAGGCTCAAGGGGATCTTGCATTGATACGCATTAAACCAATATTTGCGGATAGTTATATTATCCCTCCTCAATTTTCATTTCAAACATCTTCTGGAGCAAACAGAAATTCTCGTTAACTTATGGAAGAAGTTATGTCCAGATAAAGTAAACACCTTCGAACATGATGGCCAGAGGTACCAGTATTCCAGGGCATATTCTTACTACTCATCTCCCTCCACCTAGGAGAAAAAAAGGAGATGGTCCCTTGGTGTACCGAGAGATATATTTCAAGCCAAATAATTCCAATGCAACAGTGCCTTCTCAGAGAACTTTTCGACTTGCATTGATACCTGGTGCAGATGTTGATGCGATGCATTTCAAGCTGGAAGAAGATGATCTGATGGATGATGATACGACAATGGATGATGGTAATGCAAAGACTGGTCCCACTACTACACCCAAATTGAAATCAACTATAATGGGAAACACTTCTCGGCTCGGCGATGACAGTCCTGACAACACCAAAAGAATGGGTTATAGAAAATAAACCGATGTTGAACGCAATAGTCACTTTGCAGTCTGAGAGTAAGAATTCCATAGGTTCATATTAGTCTGTTCTGGGTGGAAGAATTTCACTGTAAGGAAATTATCTGTTGATGCTCCAAGAGATATATTTCAAGAGAAAAAAATATTAAATTGCAGGACCACTGCCATGATCTCTAGATATGCAATTAACATCTTAGGGAATGAGGACTAGAAGTCCCACTGGTGCAACGCATATTCCTACTAGCCATCTCCTTTCACTCGGAATGGACTAATTTGGGCCTCTGGAATTGCACGTGCAACCTATGTCTGTAAAATTTTCAAATGTGAGGAGATGGTTTCTTGGTGTGTCCTAAATTTTAGTTTTGGGATATTCTGTTTTCCCTGCAACATTTTTCATCTTCTTCCTAACAAGAAGCTTGTGAGAAATATGAATTTTACCACATGGAGTTTGTGCATCTCCTTCAAACCAAGGATTTACCCCGTTGCGGACCCAATTTCATGTTTCTTTGTCAACTCAGGTCTTCTACAAAATATTGAGATCTGGGCACCGAAAATTGATCTAGTGACGATAAGGCTACAAGGATTTCCTTCAAAAAAAAAACATGGTAATTAGTTTTCTATGCATGTTGAATAACATCTCAATGGCTCCTACATGTCACAGATCCCATGCCTATGTCTATGGAAAATATGTTCATTGTTTTGGCCCAAAGAATGCGGTCCAATTTCCATGCATAGATATATAGTGCTTGGTATTGTTTTCTTTTAATGGATTTACTATTAACAAATTTTCCTTGGGACTCTTGTTTGTTGCTTATTTTTTAGATTTAACACCTCCTCTCATTGGCATGGTTCGATAGTCTCATAGTTCTTTGATATTGTATCTGCTTACGTAATTTGTTCTAAAATGGAACATTTAACAATTATATGGAAATGCACTGTGTCGTTCCATCAGGATTTCATGGAAACAAAAAAATAAATTTCAGACAAATTTCAATCTAATGTTCAATTCTGTTCATGATGAAAATATAACATAGCAATACCAAATCACAATGTTACAACAGGATTGTCATTCTTGTTTCTAGACATGCAATTATTAAGGTTTATTGATAACAACCCATAATGCAAGAAGTTTAATACTTAAGTTAATATGTTACAGTTGTGGAAAAATGTATCTAATCTTCAAGAAATCATTTGTTGATAATTACTAGAATATAATGGTTTTGCAACAATGGGGCTTGTTTGAAACCAATTCCTGCTTACGAAAATTTCCCTCCACCTTTCTATTTTCCAACTCTTTTATCCCCTGTAGTTTTTGTTTCTGGTTATTTAGTTGTTTTTTCCAAAAATGTCTTGCTACACGGGTTGTCGAATTCACATGTTTCGACCGAGCGCTTCCACTTTGTCTAAATTGCACTTTCAATTGTTTTGTGACCTCCAAACAACACTCCAGCTTCTATGATATGCATATTTACTTATGGACTGTAATGATCCCAAGCCAAATTCTTTCTTGGAATCACTAACTATTACTAATTTATTGAGTTATTAAGTGCATACAAGATTCATCAACACAGGGAGATCACAATATATTCAAGATGTAGAAGCACAAGCAAAGATCTGACCTTTTTATTATGAGCAATGTAAGATCAATACAATAGATGGTCGATCTGGCATAAACATCAGATGGTCGTACAAGAAATAGATATGAGCTGCTACAAAATGCTCCCGACAATACAAAATAAGCCTCCAAAGGTTGGATATACAATGAAGACTGAATCAAGCAGATCTGAGCCATACTAATGCTCAACCTCCAAGATGGAAAGTGCCACGTCATGCTAGAATGTTGAAGCCCTCAATAATTCTGCCATGTTACCAAAAGTGTCTAATAATCCCGATAAATATGCCAAATGATAGATCGAGCAACTGTAAGGACAACCCAGATGTCCAAATTCCCAAATCCACTCTCAAACCCCGTAGATCTGAATTTCCCACTGAATGGGGTGCCCCACTAGATGATTGAAACCCTAGCTGGTTCGACCCTGATGAAGGAGACCTCCAAATGCTCTAAAACTTTCCAAGAATATAGATCGGGCTATGAGAATACCGTGGGAGAAGTTTCGGACTTAGATCTCAAGCAGATCTCCCTAGATCTGAGTTTTATTGAATTACAGGACGTCCCCCATGGCTCCAAGACGTCCCAATCTGTAGACAAATATAGAATGATGATAACCCTCCAGAAAAACCCTCAAACTGATGGTCATGCCCCTGCAAACAAAACCCAACTATTGGAATGGCCCCAGGCCCTCAGGATAAGCTGGATCGAACCTCCCTCCAGATGATGATGTGCCCTTGTTGGAAACATAAGAACAATACGACTTGCTACCTTCTGAAGTGCTAGATGGAGATGGGCTGAGACTAGAATGGTGTGGAGGAGTCTTTCATCCCCGAGACCAAGCTGCGAAACAAGGTGAGTGGATATTTCACCACTGAGTTTCTCACAAGGGTTTGTACAACAAAACCGCCAAACTAAATGCTCAAGAGCAATAGAAAATGCTAATCCAAAACTAGAATGAGTAATAGGTGCACCCCAACCTCTTACTTATACTTTTCCTTCTAATTCTCTGTTGAGTTAGGTTAACTCCCAAGGTTAATATTCTATTCTTCTGTTGAGTTATCTTTTACTCCTTTATCTTTTTCCTTTCTTAAGTCAACTTAAAAATATAACTTTTAATTTCTTGACTTTCCCCCCTTCAATGTGAGACTATGACCTAGTGGGGGTGCCCAGGCCACTGAGTCTCCTCATCACCTCTCTAAGAGGTGGGGGACATTACATGGACTCCCACATCATTCCCTCTTCTGTGTTAAACATTTTGCACTCAAATGTTCCAATATATACAATTTGATAGTCGGGGCCTTACGTCTATTCGGGAACCCATCACCCTACTTTGAGGCCCATCTGACTAGTTTCCATACTTGACCATTTCTTGACATCTCTGTCATGGATTGTTGAGTTCGAGGGTTCAAGAAATTTCAAATTTATAGTTTCTCTTTCGTGTTCCTGCTACCTTCAGATTTCTTTCCAAGTATATGCAATATGTATACAACTTCTCCAGCAACATAAAAAAAATATCTTTCCAAGAAATGGAATATCTATTGCATATTTGAATATATTGGACCTTTTCTTTCCTCTTCTATACTTGACCAAATCCATGTTTCTTTTTTCTCTCTACTTTATTTCTTGCTACTTAGTTGTTTTTCCAAAAATGTCTCAATGCACGTGTTGGCCGATTAATAGATTCACATTTGTGTTCATTCTTTTATATCGCGACTCGGAGCAACCAACACCCATTCGATGCATAGGCACTTCTCAGATCATGGATTCCCGGGGAGGAAACCTCTATATTGCACTTCCATTGTTCTGTTGCGTGCAAACAACACTCAGACCTTTGCGATATACAAATTTACTTCCACACTCCCACATCAAACCATGATCCGTGACACATAGTTTTCACACGAAATTTCTGAGGACTGCAATTATGAATTTTGGAGTAGGGAGAGTGCATTTCCAATGTTCCTTGACCTGCAAAGAGCCCCCTGACTTCCATGATATAAAAATTTCCTTTCGGATGCCTAGATCATCTCCTTTTCCAACTTATACAGTATGCACTCAAAAGTTCTGATTAATACAATTTGACCATTAGGGCCAAATATCTCGTCGGGAACCCTTGTCAGCCTATTTTGAAGCCCGTTCGTCCACTTTCAAGGACCATTTCTTGCAATCTCTTCTGTGGATCATCGGGTTGTCCTGTTCAAAAAATTTCCATTTCCTAGTCATTGTTTTATGTGCTCGCCACCTTCACACTTATTTCCAAGTATATGTAATCAATATATAACTTCTCCAGAAACATGCAGAAAAGATCGACATTTGTCTTCTATACTTAAAAAAATTCTCGTTTCTCTTTTACCCATACTTTATCTTTCTCATCACTTAGTTGTTTTTCCGAAAATGTCTAGCTGTGCGGGTTGGTGGACTTACAGGTTCACATTTTCACTCGTGCTTTTATATCGCGACTCTGACTGTCCGCTTCCCGATTCCATGTCCAGTGACTTCTCCGATTGCGGATTCCTGGGTAGGCGGTCTCTAGATTGCACTTCTATTGTTTTGTGACCTACAAATAGTACCTTAACTTCCATGATATACAAATTTACAACCGGAATCACATCACATTGTTTTCCGTATAACAATCTACCTATCATGCCATTTTCGGTGGTACACATTTTGCACTGAAAAATTTTGACACATACAATTTGACCGTCGGGTCCGAAGGTCTCCTGTGGAACTATTGTCACCCCATTTAGAACCCCATCTGTCTACTTTCCATACTTAACCATTTCTTAGAATTTATTTTGCGGATCGTCGGGTTGGCGAGTTCAAGAAATATCCAATTCCTAATAATTGTCTCCTATGCCTACACCCTTTGCAATTACCAATTGGAAATTATATATACGTTGTTATTTCTAAGTATGCACTTATAAAGAATTAATGCTAAACCGGGATTTTGAGGAGATCTCCCATTAATATACATAAAACCAAAAATTTTGGATGGTTGTATTATCCCTTCCGAGTGTTTATTTCAAACATCATGGAATGTCATTTTCCCATCGACAGGTTAGTTCATCCACAAAATCTTGAATCCTCAATTCTGAAAATGAGTTCGACCCACCATTTCCCTATTCCATGCTTAGCCACTTTCTTAGAATTCCTCAAATATACAAACCCACCGCTAAGCTACCCCATCATACTCTCTTATGTTTTACACATATTGCAGTCAAAAATTTCAATACATAAAATTTGACCCTCAGACAATCACCTCTCGTGTGTATCCCCGTAACCCTATTTTGAATCTCGTCTAATCATTTTTCAGACCTTGCCATTCATTCCTTCTTCTTCCCCATCTCAGTGACCTTCGCACTTGTTCATAATAAAAAATTGCTTATATATATATATATATATATCTTGTTTCTAAATATGCAATTAGTGACATTTAATTCTAACATCTCATCGTGTAGGAACCATATAGATTTACGTTGATGGGTGAAAGGATCGCGGAGATATCCTATTAATACGCATTAAACCAATATTTGTGGAGCGTTATATTATTCCTTCCGAGTGTTAATTTAAAAATCATGAAATGTCGCTCGCACCTCGTCGGGTAGGCATGTTCACGAAACCTCCAACCCTTAATTTCTCTTTTTCGTAGCCACCACTGTCGCACTTCTAAATATGAAATAAATAATCTTTATTGCTAACAATTCACCATACAACACCCATAGAGATTGTCATTAATCAACGAAAGGCTCGAGAAGCTTTCCCATTGATTAGCATTGAACCAACATTTCCAGAGACTAATATTATCGCATTTGATTGTTCATTTCAATCATCGTTTGCAACAGACGAACATTCTCATAAGCCTATGGCATCATCTTGATAACAATTCTGTGGAGATACAATGAATAACTTCAGGCATGAGGACCAGGACTTCTAGTGGTCTAGGGCATATTCTTATTACTCATCTCCTGCTACCCAGAACAAAGTAATTTGGACCTCTCGGATTTCTCGTGCAGGATGTGTCCCTAAAGTTTTTGACTATAAGGAGATGGTATCTTGGTGCACCAATAAATTTATCCCAACCCAAAAAATTATCCCACTATGGGATCGCTATTTTGTTTCTTTGTCGCCTCAAGTATTCCGCCAGATGTTAAGATTGTCAGAACCAACATTGACGTTCAAAGGAGAAAAATCCAAGAAGTTACTAAGAAAACATAATAACAGGTTGGACCTCTTGCCCGAGTTGTTGGAAGACCCAATGGTAGTTCCTGAAGATATCACAAGCTTCCAGGTTAGTTCATTTAGAAATGTATACTGGGAAACTGCCTAGTTGTTTACAAGAATAACATGACAGGACTCCACAACAATTGTTTCCGAGATGCCTCTTTATATTTTTTATTTCACAGTCAAGGAACAAGCCATTTTTTATTGGGGCAAGCTAATTTCCCATGAATTATGTTCCCAATTGTCTAGCTTCAAAAAGGAGAAGATATTTTTTATGTCATCCTACTTAGTTTTTGCAATAGCACATTGCTGCCAGTTTCTAGGACTGTCTTTGTCCAAGAAGGTCAAGTGAGAATTCGACCCAGTAACATTCTAGTACCATGCCTTGTGGAAGCACAAGGCCTCCCACTATTTTTATGAGGTTTTTAATGGCTTTGTGTCTATTTTCAAAGTTTTTTTGTTGGGAGAAGATGCTCCTCAGATATCTGACCAAGAAACCAGTTTTTTGGATAGGAAGGGGGCAATTGAATATATGGATAATTACACTCAGATAAGGATTTTTGTCTCCAAGGAAAAACTTGCGCTCCTTCCATGTCACATGACATACATAATGTTTGTCACATAAATAGCAAGGCAATACAATCACTCCTTTCATCTATTCAAAGAGAAGAAGAAAAAATAGATCATTCCTCTGCCTTGGAAAGTCGGGGACTTCATGTTGAGGAACGTCAAAAAAATTGAAGAATTTGTAGCCCATTTTAGCAACTTAAACCTAAGATATGCTGAAACCTTAACAGGGTTCGACCCTGATGGTGTTTTTTTACAACATTTACAAACACTTCGCTTGGGCAATTCTTTTTTCAAAAAACACTTGATCGAAAATATATACACTCGCGACAAAGCTCCTGCTTCTCATACCGATGAACCATACACACTCCAAAGCACCATTGAATTGAGCAAGGAACAGGGAGAAGACCCCGATGAGAAGAGTGCTCAATCAACAAATATCACTCCCAAAAGTACAACATCTTGGATCATCGCTCCAACGACCCACCACAGCAACAAAGAAACTCAGATTTATTTAAATGGAGGAGATAATGACCCTCCTCACCCTAAAATTGATACTTCTCACAAGCTTCCATTGGAAAAGAAGAGAAAGAAAATTGTGGGACAAGCGGAAGAGCGTGAAATTCAGAGTGAGAACATGGAACTTAAACCTAATCTGGATAGCGTATTCCACTACCTTGATCAACCCGCAGATGCGATTCAACATAGTCGTCCAATGGACATATCTGATACCAAACATTTCGACGAAGATGAATCCTTCATGTTCGAGAGCGCGGTTTTTTACGGTCAGTCCAAAAAAATAATTATTGAAAAAAAAGATGTAAAAAATAAGAAAGGAAAATCTCGTTCAGAGGTTAACCTTGCCAATATGCGGTTGCCCCAAATTTGTCAACTTCACATAGTGACCAAAGATGCTCTTGATGATTTCATTGGAGGGATTGAAGCTGAGAATGAAAGACTGAAGGACCGGGTCAAGGAATTGGAAGAAGCTTTGATTCTGATGCCACTGCTTGTCAATCCTTTGGAAATATCCATGCCAAAGACTCCTTCAACCATGTTAAAAGGATCCTCTAGTCTCCTCACATCCTGTAGGGGATATGTGGAGAATAATATCAAGAAAATAATGGAACTAATTGTCGAGGCCTCGGAAACATTGCAAACCATGACTTCCCTTGGAACGAGGGAACATAGGTTGTTAGAACATTTGCAGGTGGAGTTAAAAGATGAAAAACATTTATATTTAAACATGGTCCTTCCTTTTGGTGCCATTCTTAAGAACATGACAGAAACGAAAAGAAGAGAACAAGATCTCCCATCCAAAAAATGGATCGGTCAATTAAATGCATGCTAGAAAGAAAAAGTGAAGAACATGCATTTCATTGTCCAGTCATGTGAACAAGCCATCTCAATAAAAGAAAAATTGTTCACAAAGTTGTCAAGAATAAACTTAGCTTGAGCGACCAACCACTTCCAAGACCCCAACTTAATCCTCAACTCCTTGCCCTTAACTAAACGCGCCTTCATTGAACATGTTGATATTTTTAAGGAGTTGTCTTTGAAGAAGTTTTACGGCATCCATGAATATGGTCAAGATGACGTCGACAACTGGCTAGTCAACTACTCGGTACATAATAAGGAAATTTATGAGGCTCTGTGTAATCTTTCTATCAACTTCACGGAATTGGAAAATGAATTTTTCAACATAAAAGTTTGGAATGAGATTAACATCGCCCCAATGAGAAGCTACATTGAAGAATGGCTCGAAAGCGAATTGAAACAGATCGCGCACTTACCATGATTTCAGTAGCTGTCGACAACATCAATGAAAAGGCGTCAACAAGCAAATAGCAAAAGAGGTCATATGTACCATCACTGTAATTCTATACTGATCACATCCTGCTTTGATTATCAACCCAGTTATTCCACTTTTTTAAATACAAATGTCTAGCCAAAGACACATACATTTCAATTTGTTGTTTTCAGGTATTACACTCTACCATCGGTCACTTCTTCTTTCTACAGTCATGTTTCTTGTACATAATTATCTTATGGTCCGCGGTAGCCCCAATCCCAGTCTATATGACAAACACATTTTATTTACAAGGAATTTGTAACAGACTATTATTATTTTATATATTTCAAATAAAAAATATTTATGGCCTCATAAATTTTTATCTTCCACTATGGAGAAATTGTATTTTCTTAATTTAAATATAACTTTATTTTGTAGTGTCACATATACACACAAAATAGATTCAATTTTTCAACATAGCAAAATATATTATATACTTTCAAAAAATAAATAATGCTCTAGACACCACTTGTCATTTACTACAGGTGTACTTGACCGGGATTAAGCCACGCAACACTTGTTTCCAAATGAATATAAACTAGCACAACCACAATTACGTGGTTGATTAACGTCGAAAGGCATATTAAAACAAAATCAAATTCATTGTGGCAGCCTTTTCGACTACACAAGACTATTGGCGACACCACTTCTAACGGATTTCGACCTGTCCGCGTCCCTAAAGAGCCTGTCGTCAATCGACCTTTCTTGAATGTGTTGGATGCCGCCGACTATTTAATCCGTATATTGGCACTGGATCTAACGACATTCGTTCATGCTGTGGTTTAACAACAAAGTATGTATATGAATTCGTATGGAGTTTGGACACCGTCACCGTCAAACACTCTGCGGGACAAATACACATCGTTTGATAAAGAAGCGGCCTTCCCTGGTTATATGATCTTGGAAGCATCAACAATTACCAATAACGGACCCGGTAAACGGCTATCTGAGAGTCGAGAGTAATTTTTAAACACAATTTGGTAAATGTAAAAAAGTAAACATATAAACGGATGTCTTTATAACATCTCGGAAGTTAATGGATGAAATCAGAGCCATTCATGTATTGTGACGACTAAGAATATTCTAGGCATATTAAATCTCATCCATAGAAAACGTATTAAAAACTAAAACCTATTAAATGTGCCCATTACTAATAGGTGTACCCAAATAAGCCAATCTTACCCAAATTACTCTAACTTTTTAGTCAATACGGATTTACATATGTTAACCTAGTTGTGCAGTTGATATGAGATTCTTTTAGATAAAGCCAAAGCCAACTCAATCAGCAGTCGAAGACGTCTTAGATCAAGCCCCGTTGAGAGTCATTTTATGATCAAGCCCCGTTGAGAGTCATTATATTATGTCGCGTTGACCACTAGGGTTTGTTCTTCAGAAACCCTATTTGACAAAGAAGGATATTCAGAATTATCACTCGGGGAAGCAAAATTTGACGGTTGTAGCTCACCATCAGGCACGCCGTTCCTTTGAAGATGAATGGTCTCCTAAAAGGAATCCATTGAATCAACTTGAATGAACTGGCTGCTGCTAAGGCCTAGTTAGGAAAAATCTTTGCGTATTCTATGTGGACACAAAAGGATTCATCTCACTATAACTCTCCGGCATATTTGCAGTTAGAGCAACTGCGTATAATTTGATTGGAGGAAGCAGGGAAGGATCAGCGCAAAAAGAGATCAATACTATCCGTTGTCCTTTCGAACGACGTGTGCAATTTGCGTTTAGCTTCATGTTGTGAATCGAAACCGAAACCTAAACTATGTGTGGAGAGGAAAGGGGACGAGAAGGATGCTGGGTGCTTGCAGGATTGATGAGAAGATGTCTGTCTGACAGACTGTAATGTAATAGAGGTGACAGAGAGTTCTACCATTTTTCTGCCGTCGATGAGTACAGATTGAGATCGAGTTCAGAAATGATGAAGATTGGTGATCAATCTGAACAAAGATTGCAATCGAGATAATTTGGCTCTTGAATCTTGACCTTCTTGTTCAAGTGATTGCAGGAAGTCTGGTGGTTAGAATGATGGTGGAGCAGTTAGCGATCACGAGGGGCCATCAATCGTTAGTTATTGCCTCTGCTAAAGCTGATTTCAGATTTTCTCTTTTATCGTGAAAAGGAGTGGACTCCATGGATCCTCTCGCTGCGTGCAGTCATCATGTGCTTCGTCTTTCAAAAGATTTGACAGATCCTTCCACATGGTCCCCCTTGGCATAATAATGGAGTAGGCTACCCGAGTTTGCCTACTCCCATAATAATTTACGACCGAGAGGACAAACAATATCATCGTCTCCACATTCATCCGCTCTGATCATTTTACATGATTTTCAGCCCTATCGTTTCGTTTCAAAAGGAATCTATCAGTTGGCTTATGTTGTTTTGCAATGGTGTTCTCTGGTTTCTGTTCATGTGGGCATCAAAGTACGTTTATTTGGAATGCTAAATGAGAGAGCAATCAATCATCCCCAATTTCTCAAGTGACTGTAACTCCCATCCATGTCCACTTCACTGTTGAGAACCCTCCTAATGTGATGTGAATTGGCCATTAAAAATTTCATGGTATGGTTAGCTGAGGTGTTAGAGGTCTAATCATAAGTCGGTTTCCAATGCGAAAGTGGGTTTCCCAATACCATAGTCATTATGAAACGCCAGTGTTCCTATTTCACTGAAGATCAGTGAGACCGTCGCAATTTCCAATATCGATTTCGTGTAAACTTGGAAAAAAATTCAATGAAAAGGTTGCATTTGCCAATATTAATTGCAGTAGTACTAGCACAGCCACAAACTCGTGGCTGGGGAATTCCGAAAGGTTTTGGCTGGCCCAAAAAAGAAAATGAAACCCAACCATAAATTTAAACTTGGTCAAGTTTCAAACTCTGATTTGATATGTCATTTAAGATGCAGAAAAAAATATATATATTTAACTTATTAAAAAAATAATATTTTTTTTTTATATTTTAGAATTATATTTTAATTTCAATAAATTTATTAAAAATAACGGCTGATGAACGGGTTAGTAGTTGATAGAATTATATTTCAATTTTAATAAATTTATTAAAAATAACGGCTGGTGAAAGCTTTAATGGTTGATGAACGCTGGAAAATTAGAAAGGTTTTAAGGCAAACTCCGTAAGAGCCCCAAAGGTTGATAAGATGAAAAGAATCTTTAAAAGAATATATTAAATTTTATTATTAATTAACAAATAAACAGTTGAACTTATTTATTTGGTGTTAATATTTTAATTTTTGTTAATCACTTAAGTGGCAATCAGTTAGCTATCAAAGTAATTTTTAAATATGATGAGGTAAATGTAAAAAAGTAAACACATAAACGAATGTCTTTATAATAGCTAGGAAGTTAATGATTGAAATCACAACGATTTATTTTGTGTGACTACTAAGAATATTCCAGCCATATTTAATCATGTCCATAGAAAACTTATTAAGCACTAAGCCATATTTATAATTAAATTTAATTAAAACTTTTAATCAATGTAATGTTGTATATTATAGTAACGGTTAAGGAAATGATGATGATGATGGTTATTAACATTTTTTGAAATTAACATTTGTTTATTGAACCTTAAAAAATATAAGGAATTACTTGTCTTCTTTTAGAATTTTATTTCTATTATCAAAAAGCTTTAAGATAAGAATTTCTAAATCACTATGGTTATGGTGAGTTAAAAGTCTAGGAATGTTGGTATTATAATATTTTTTTGAAATTAAGGTGTAATATGTGTGTACCTCTAACATTTTAAGAGAAATTGTTTTTCATCTTCACTCTTCTTAGTGTCACAAGGATGAAAAGTTCATTTAACCCATGGTGTTTTATGAATTGTCCAATGCCTTATTCCACTATGGAAATCATGAGAGTTTTCTCTTATTTTAGCAATGTTGATTTTCTTCTTTACACTTGTTAAAAGCATAGATACTTTCAATATTCAAGATTAGGGTAGATTGTAGTATATCAATTTTCTCTTATCCTCTAATTCTTTATTACACCACAATTTCTCCTTAAATTTAATATTAATAATATTCTAATATTATCATTATTTTGCAGAGTGAATATTGGAGATAATGCCTCCATTTATGCAGTATGCTTAATTTTGAAATTTGTTTTGGCTAGTTGAGTGATTCTCTCAACGACTATGTTCATATTTGGAATTCCTTGGATCTGAATCCAACTATATATTTGTGGTGTAATTCGACTCATTAATAATAAGAAGAATAAGAATAGTTTTGCATGTGGTTCAATTCTTTCATCTTTGTATCAGAACATATGGTTTTATCTATAGATTGTGTCAAGATTTGCTCAGTAGATGAAGCGAGTGTGTTTGATTGGAAGATAGTTTGTTATTTTAAATCGTTTTCCACTATTTCCTTTGGATTACTCATGTAAGGAGAACCAAGACGTTGACCAGTGTGAGGAGAATAAACACATTGTCATTTTACTACTCGTAGAGAGAAGAGGTGTCGACATGCTCACAGTAATAAACGTCACTATTAAACGAGAATTGTCTAAATATTATGGTGACCCAATTACTTAATCAATCTAGCGTATTGTTGTTGAGAGGAGCAATGGAAAATCAGAGTTTTGTGTTACACAGATCTACTTCTCAAGAAGATATTGTTGATTGCAATCTCACGTGAAAGGAAGTCATTGCCACTGCTATAAAGAGGTAACATTTTTTTTAGACATGGATTCTCTACCTTTAGAGAAATTGAATGGTATCAATTTTCATACGTGGAAATTCAAAATCCAAATGCATCTCATGAATAGAGGTTTGTGGAGCATAGCAAAAGGAAATGAAAAAGTTCGTACCGATGCTAAACTATTAATTGATTAGGAGAAAAAGGAAGACAAGGTGAAGTCTATTATTAGATTGACCCTTTCAAACACTCAACTACATTTGGTTCATTTAGAAAAATCATCCAAAGAAATTTGGGAACAATTAAGTAAATTATTTGGGGAAAAGGATATAAACGCAAAGTTCTCTCTAAAATTGTAAATCTTCAGTATTAGAATGAATGATGATACACCCCTCACCAATAATATAAATGAATTTATGTCCATTTTAAGACAATTAGTTTAAATTGGAGCAAAGGTAGAAGCACAAGATGCTAAAGAAATTCTACTGAATAGTTTATCCTCTAAGTATAATAATATTGTATTTACATTAAGTCAACTATCTTCTCAATCATTAGAAGGAATGGTTGCATCACTTTCAGTTGAAGAAAAAAGGACAAATACATAAGACGTAGATATTCAACATGGAATGACACTACTTTCCAAGGGAAAAATGAGAAAAACTAAGGGTTTGGGTGAATGCTTCTACTGTCATAAATATGGACATACTTCATGGAATTGTAGAATATGTGCAAAGGATCTTTTGAATGGAAAAGAAACTGAAAATCTTTCCAACAGGGATGACTCACCAGAATCAGATAGTGATTGGGAACCACCAGAACCATCACTCAAACTATTCTAAGTTATCTTTTGTTTTTGTCTGTGTTCCTAGTTGTGGGTTTTATAGTGTGTTATTATTCTCATTGCAGGTCAAGTTGCTTGATCAAATACTAAATAAATTATGTATCTAGATTTCTCTCCTAGATAATTGATGGATAGCTGAAAGAAAAAAGTTGACAGATGGAAGAACTTCCATAGTATGATTCAGTACTTGATGAACTTTTCTTGCAGAAGCCCCAACAAGCCAAATATCTCAATATTTTTTAGCATTGAAAGAACATAAATGGTGATCTGAAACATTTATGTTTTAAATGAATTAATTGGGAATCTCAAAAAGTGTGGAGAAGAAAGAGAGGAAACTCGGAGATTCAGAGTGAGTATAAGTGTTGATGAAAATCACATATGACATAAATCATCATTGTTGTAATAAGAATCATGTAGTTGTAATATTTTTTTTGTAATGTCAACATTAAAGGGGGGTATTGTAGATAATGCCTCCATTAATGCAATATGCTTAGTTTATAAAACAAAATTGGCTAGTTGAGTGATTCTCTCAATGACTATGCTCAGATTTGGAATTCGTTGGATCTGAATCCAACTATATATTTGTGGTGTAATTCGACTCATTAATAATAATAATAATAATAGTTTTTCCTATGCTCTGTGGTTCAATTCTTTCATCTGTGAACTCTTCCTTGAAACCCCAATGATTGACCAAAGATGACTTGGCATCTTTATGCCAACCCCACTTGAGTCGTAGGTGTATTTCGTTGGATTTTGAAGCAACCTTAGGAATCCTCTTATTTTTTGTGTTGTTCCTTTTGTTCTTTACATTAAGTACCTAGTCATAGCCATGCTCTCAATGGAGAAAGACTCACTTCTATGAGGAGGATAGGGTAGGGTGTATTTTTTTATCTACAACTCATATTTGAATAACACACTCACAACAATAAGGCACACCGGAAAAACACAACAACAAAGAAAAACACGCAACAAGCATGAACATAACATATGAGGAGAAAAAAATTACCATCAATCTATTCAATAAGAGCGGGGAACCCTTTAATATTATGCAAAGCGAATTTTTCCTCTACCTTATTTGTAGTTACAAAGGAAGTCATTGTTTTATTTCTAAAGTGTCATACTCAACCGAACTGGCAAGGGTTGTTTACCTAGTAATTGACTGACATGACTGACATACTAATTATTATTTCTGAAACACCCTCATTAACTAGATTGGCGAGGGTTGTTTTCAAAATAGCTAACTCACACAAAATGACACACTAACATTTATTCACGAGCGCCTTTCCCAACAAAACTAGTAAGGCAAGATTACAATAGAAATAACTGACTACATGCTAAACTCTCTCGTGTTGACTGGAGAAGAAAGGGGTGTGCCTTTCCTTGTGCCCCAATTCCTTCCTATTTAGATCCATAAGCATCCCTGCTTCTTCCAACAAATGAGGAAATTTGTGCTACATGATCACGAAAAACATCCATTTGTCCTGAGTTGGAGTTTGTCCCTTTTTACCGACCAGATACCAAAGATGTTGATGCTTGCGAATTTTCTTGGTTTGCATGTCAATAATTTTATCAGCGAGTACTGGAAGTTGAAAATGGGGAATATTGTCCTAGATGTCGCACTATGACTATGTCTTCGAGAAGGGGGTGCTTCAACAACTTTAAATTATTCACGTTTAGCACATCATGCATGCCCAACTGTGTTGGAAAGTCCAAATGATATGCATTCTCACAAATGTATTCTAACACTATGTATGGGCCATACCTCAGTGGGTGAAGATTATGATGGAAACCTTTGAATCTTTTCTTATTCAGTAGGAGCCAAAACCAATCACTGAGATGAAAGGAAAAATAAGTGTGTTGCTTACCATGGTGTTTTTTGGCATGCTCTTCAGATTGTTTCAAGGTAGTTATGACCTCAGTGTGGAATTCAACTAATTGATGCATAAAACATTGTAATTCTTGTTGTTCATGTTGGTTATGTGCAGAGCATGAAGGAATGATAGTAAGGGGCATCTCTGAGGCCACAAGGGGATGAAACCAAAGACACGCTTTGAATGGAAAGAAATCTGTGGAGGAGTGTGTGGCCCAATTGTAGTTTTCATGAAAGTTATGTAGATATAAATCCCGATGTTTGTTTTTCAAAAAGTAGTTGTGAAGGGAGTGCACTAGGGTATGATAGAAAAAAAAAATTTCCCATCGGTCTAGGCTAAAATGCAATGGGAAAACGAAGATGACAACCTAGCAAAGAAAATAGAGTGCGCTAGAAAGTGTCGAGGAAGCAAGAGTCCCTATAAAAAATAATGCTACTAGGAAATCCAAATTTTGGCCAAATACGCCTAAAGAATAGATCGACGGTTTGAGCAACAAAAGTAGTTTTATTGCAGGGGAGAAAAAGCACCATCTTAGAAAAATGACAGACTACGACCCAAACAACATCATGTTTACAGAGAGTGGTGGGAATACCTGATCTAGGTGGATATCGGTGGCCACCCACCTTTTCCAACTGACTCAAAAGAGGTTTTTGACAATTTTGGTAATTTACTATTTTTAGTAGTTTTTAACTTCCGGAACCCTTTTGAGGGCCTAAATGAACGTTTTTCAGGATCAAGCTTCTCAATGATAGCTAATGCCTCTGATTGAACCCCCAAAATGAATATCCTCGATGATACCTTTCCAACGAGCTATATGCGCCCCAAACAGATATCGTATGCTAAAGTTATGCCCTTGGGAAGTTGATACACCAAACTACCCAAAACAAGGTTCACAAAACTGTTGGATTTTCATCTTCTGGGGTTAGGGTTTTGGATTTTATTTATAAGTAAAAAGGCCTTTGGAGCCTCATTGTAAAATAATATTCTCACAGATGCAAGTAACTGTCACACCTCTTCTTAGAGATAAGCTGTCACCATTCTAGCGAGTCTTTCACTCTGTATTTTTATAGTCTTTGTACATTTTCGCTTATTAATTGAAAATTTTGTATAACTATATCTCTAGGTTTATGGTTGCATATCTGATAAAAAATATATATATTATTGGATATCTGATATATCTTTGTACATTTCTTTATTATATCTCCTCTCTGATTTCGTGCCGCAAATAATCTAGATCAGTATCAGAGCAGGCTGCTCTTGAGCATTTTTTTCAGTGCATGTCCCCGATGAGTTCCGAGTATAGAAAATTGGGTATCAAGCTTATCTCTCTTGAAGACAATCGCTCTCGCACACCCAAGAAACCCTCCATGGCAGAAGAAAATAAAAACGACGGAGAAAATGATTCTATCAATATGTTGCTTGAGCAAGCTCTCACGTGACAGAGGGAAAAAATGATGGAGAAATTTTCCCACATCCTTCAACGCTTGCCGATAGAAACAGGTGCTTCATCATCAAACAACTACTTTGGAAGCACCTCTCCTTTCAAGGTAGAGTTTAATTTTGATATTCCTATATTTGAAGGTTAGATAGATGTGGATGCCCTAGACAAATGGTTAAATATGTTAGAAGGATATTTCTTTTTTCACCATTTTTTGACAGGGAAAATATCACCTTCGCACTCCTTAAATATCTCCCCCATGTCAAACATCAGTGGGAAACCTACTCGGATCAAAGTTCCACATGAATGTCTGGAATATATGGGGTCGATCCCACTTGGGATTTTTTTTTGGATGCATTAAAGGAGCAATATTACCCTATTGGCAACTATGAGGAGCAGTATATGAGATGGAACGCAATTTGGCAAGAGAGGGGCCAAGTAGTTCCAGAGTTCAACAATACCTTCCATACCTTGCGCACCAAGATGGGTATCAAAGACTCCAAACAACATTTGGTTCTGAAATACCATGGGGCTCTACACCGATACATCCAAACTGAAATGGATTTTCTGGACATCTCATCACTTGGTGCTACTTATCGATATGTTGTTAAAATAGAGCAGAAATTTAAGCACCAGAACAAACGGGAGTTCGGGTCTGCAAATCCACAACAACCAAAGTATGATAAATACCGCCCTATAAAACATCCTCAAGAAAACCAGTCCAAGCCACAGGAAAAGAAGGGTCATGGGAAGATGAAGAAGGACACCGAAAAATGGTGTAATTTCCACAAAATCCCCTAGCACAATGCCGATGAATGTCGCTCAAAATAATCATTGGTTGTCGAAATCAAAGATAAGGATCTGAACCCTGACTCAGAATCTGATTCAAAAAATACTGACAGAAGACAGATCATCAATGAAGACCCTACTGTTATTGTCATGACCACATTAATTCAACCATAGGAACCAACAGATCTTGAAGAGGGGGATCCATTTTCATTCACAGATGTGGGTGAAGGAGACCCCGTTGTAGTTTATTGTTGATAATGGAAGCCAAAAGAACCTCATCTCAGCAGAGGTCGTCAAATAGTTGGTATTGTCGACAACACCACACCCAAAACTATACAACATTGGGTGGCTTTGCCAGGAACAAGATATTTGTGTCATCCATCAGTGTTGATTATCATACGACATCTAGCCCTTCAAGGATGAGGTATTATGTTATGTTTCCCCGTTGGATGTATGTTATGTTTTCTTGGGCCAGCCATATATGTGGAATCGTCATGCAATCAATGAGTCTTGACCTCGTAGTCTCATTGTTACTCTAGGGGGTCATCTCTATAGGATACTAGAGGTGGTTCTAACTACTTTCCCTCCTAGACTGTGTTGCAAGGTACTATCTCATACTACAAAATTTAGCTTCTTCACAATTTGTGCAAAAGGTGAACAAAAAGATACTGCAACCACTATAGCCTTGGCCCAAGCACCTTTTATCCAACAGAAGCAGGTCACCAAGACTATAGAAAAGCGCAAAGATTCCTTCTTCACATAGACATCTGATGTAGCCAAATTGGTTAAAAAGGTCCAACCCTTCCAGCCATAGGTTCATGACAACCTTGAAAAATTTAAGGAGCACAACTTCTCCAACAAGGCAAGCAACTCATGAAGATGCAGATTCAACAAACTCTTTTCCCTCTTCCTTGGGCACTTAATGCAATGGAGACCATTGCTTCCTAAGGAGGGAGGATTGATCCAGTGTAACATACCCAACCACCCAAAGGCCAAGGTACTCTACCTACAATACCACCCTTGGACTTCTTTCTCTTACACATACCTTTCAAAATTTAAGGATGCATAAAAGAAAATACTTTAACGACATGCACAACAATATCTAACAAGCATGCATAGTCTAAAGATTCAATTAAAAGATAATTAAATATACACAGTGGAAATACATTCATAGACATGTAAATGATACCATAACAGAGAGAACTTATCTTTATGAAATATGACACCAACTGGCTACAGACCAAGGACGTTCCACCCAACTGTAGACACTATTGTTCCATATCTCAATAGAAACATCACCCCCAAGCCAGGGATATGAATCCACAAGGACAGTTCTAGAGTGTTTCTTGGCTTCCCAAACCAGTCAGCACCCAAGCTCTCACAACAATCCAAGTACCCAACTCTCTTCTACCCATCTTGCACCACCCGAGAGAATGGACCTCCACCCTTCTTTGCCATGCAGTCCCTCAAGAAATCCTTCTCCTTAATTTAGGATCCAACGCAACTGGTCCAGAATATCAATGTTGGAACTCTCAAGACTTGGAGCTGTGAGAAATGTTGGACACATGCCAACGCATCTTAGACATGCGACCTACACCAGTGACCACTACAACCAACTATCTCGTGGCTAATATTCAGTAGTTCGGCTCCTGGGACGGATGGATCAATCAACAAGTAAGTAGGTGCATGGAGGTGCGTGCATGAAAAGTGTATGAAGGATAGAAAGGTGCAAATGCAAAAGTGAAGGAGAAAATGAGCCAACGACCAACCCCCATCAGACGAGAGGTGGGTTTAAGTAACTTCGTGGGGAAATCAAGAACCTCCTGTCCTTCCCCAAGAAGCTCATGTAATCGATCCCCTCCCTTAGAAAAAAAGGTGATTAACATAGGAATAAACACTTAGCCCCTCAACCCCCCTCTCTTGTGGAATCATAGCCCCCTATAAATCTAGTCCTTGTCCATCTAGCAGCCAACCATGTATTTATTATTAATAATGATAAAACATTACATGTCTTGGGTAGTGGGCACACTGGCCTCTTAATAATTGTTTTGGCACTTTGGCCTCTCATCATTGTAACAATACATTATTTAAAATGGGAGTTCGAAACCTAGGGTGTTACATCCCATCCCCCTTATTTTGGCACTGTCCTCAGTGCATATACATAATAGAGATCAAAATCTCAAATTTATTCAAAACGTTGTGGGTACTCTGCCTAGATGGCATCTTCATGATCCCAGGTAGCATCTTCAGGACCATAGCAGGTCCACTGAACTTTTACCAGCTCTATAACTTGATTCCAGAGAATTTTTACCTTTCTGTCCAATACCCATACTGGATGAAACTGAAAATCTCCCTCTGTCTCTACCTTCCACTTCGATCATATTGGAATGGTACTCTGCTTGTCGATCACTTAAAGTTGCATAGATTCTTCCCATATCTTTGACTGTTGTAGCCTCTTGGATGTTGTGCACGATCTTCACTCTATCTTTTCTATGTGGGAAATCCTTGTATAGGTGATCTTCCTTACATCCCCAACATTGGATTGGTTGTCTTCCCCTTTTTCCCAAGGAATCTTCTTTCTTCAAATACCCCTTAGCATACTGATCTTGATGATTTCTATTAGGCTCATTCCTATTGAAGGGAGGTTTGAATCCTTTCCTCCTTTCATCAGACTTCGTATTTTTCTTTCCCTTCCAAGATTTCAACATGGATTCTCTTCCCTGGCCTTGCTCATATAGGTATTTGGCCTTCCTGATAGCTTTAGTCAAGGTCTTGGGTTCATCATATTTGATCTTTTTCTTATAAAAGGATGGCATTCCACATAGAAATCTTTGTATTTCCACTTTCTGATCACCAATGAACCTGGCATACTTTAACAGTCCCAAGAACTTCTTCTCATATTCTGCCATAGTCATGCTTCCCAACCTAAGTTCAAAGAACTACTGCATTTTATTTTCATAGAAATGCTCTAAGAGGTACTCGTTTTGGAATTACTTCTTGAACTGCTTCCATGTGATCCCAGTTTCATTAATGTGCTCCACTTGCTTCAATTGGTCCCACCATATTGCAGCTTTCCCATGTAAAAGGTAGGTGGCAATCCTAGCTTCCAGGCTGGATGAATAGTTATGCAACTGAAAATATCTCTTGAGCCCAAAAAACCATGCTTCGGTATCATCTTCCCTTTGTCTTTCACCCCCAAAGGAAGGTGGCGTGAGCTTCCTCAGATCTCCTTGCAAACTATCTACCTCTTGTTTCCTTCTTTGGTGTCTGATAAGAGACACCTCTGGACTGCTTACGGGATCATCCACTGCAAAAAACTTTATTTATGAGTAAGGAGGTGAGTAGTGTCCATGAGCTCTGCTAACACTTTTGGAATAACCATCTCTTCTACGTTCATCCCCTCTTTCATGGAACATGCCTTCTTCCTCCTATCTTGAGTTTGATCCCTTCTTTGTTTGTCTCTGCAACTGATTTAAGCTCTACAACACTCGAGCATTTATCTGAATTTTCTCTCTCATTAGTCTCTCATTGTCTGCTTTGTAGCTCTGCACTTCCATCTTCAGGCTTCTTATCGTTTCTATTAACGTTTCCTTCTCTCCTCTTGCATCCATTGGACTCTTTCTCTGCATTACAAACTTTGGTATTCTGAACTTTAGCCTCCTATCATGACTGGAGGCTACCTCGCCTTCTTCCATTTCCTCAATATGCATCCTCAGTTGATGTGCTTAAGCCCCTTAATTTTGAAACATGTGCAAGAGACCATTTTGTTTGAATTATGCATATGATAAACAAAATTTTCAAACCATGCTATAGGTCTCTTTCTTTGGTTTTTTTTCATGGAGATCATATCCCCATTTTGAGAAAATAATAGTCTCATGTTATCCTTGGATGACATAGAACTTATCTTGTGAATGCGCTTCCTTCAAACCACCTTCCTAGGTGACCACGACTAGAAATCACAGCTAAATCCTTCCTTAGCACCCTTCTGTCTCGAAGACAACCAACTCAGCCCTTATCCCTCCTTCCCTTAGCTCTCAATATGCAAATGACCATGGCCATGACCCTGTGCTTAGGTGAAAAAGTCTTGTCCATAGCTTCGGGACTTCGAAACTTTCCACCAAGACTGGATCAACAGTCCTCGTCCTCTTTCATGATCAACGATCAAGATCCACTTTGGGAATCCGCACTTTAGGAATCTCAACTTTCCTCGCTTGCCTCCTCCTGGAACGATTTTACCCAGAGTTCATGATCTGTCGATGGGTTTCCTCCCATAGATCAGTGGTTGTGAATCGCTTTGACTCTTCGGGCTTCGTAAGTTTCAAACTTTCCTTCTGCACTTTCTCCCAAAGTGCTTTCACCCGAAGTCAATAATCCTTCGATGTGTGTCTTCTGGAATAAACGGTTGATACGTACTCCAACCTTTGGGACTTTGGGATTTTTCGACCCAACGCAACCTGTCACATCTTTCTCCACTGGAGTGCCCAGTCTCCGGATTGCACGATCTGTCACCACGTGGTGAGATACTGGAATCAGACACGTGGCCCAATCAGGCGGGTGACATGTGTCACATTCTGTCTAACCTTTCAATACTCCAAATTCTCAAAACTTACTGATTATGGATCTCTCTTGATCCTACAGTGTCAATTGCTCCTGAATTCGAAGGGGATGGTCATGATCCTTTGAACCCCTTACATGGGTCTTTGACATTCTATCTCCCACGTAGATTCTGCAACGCCATTCCTCCTGATATTTTCAACTTTGTGGTCAGATTTTGATCTCGACCACAAGACTCTGATCAAAAGACTCGACCCATACCAACCTGGTGTTTCAAACAGAAGCTCTGATACCAAACCATAACATACTTGGCCACCCAAAGGCTGGGGTATGCTACCTTCAATCCTTCCCTTGGACTTATTTCTCTTACAAATAGACACCTTTTAAAATTTAAGGATGCATAAAAAAAAGGACTTTAATGACATGCACAACAATATCCAACAAGCATGCATAGTCTAAAGATTCAATTAAACGATAATTAAATATACACAGCATAAATGCATTCATATACATGTAAATGATACCATAACAAAGAGCACTTATCTTTATGAAATATGACACCAACTAGCTGTAGACCAAGGATGTTCCAACCAACCATAGACACTAATGTTCCAAATATCAACAGGAGAGTCACCCTCGAGCTAGGGATATGAATTCACAAGGACCGTTCTAGAGTGTTACTTGGCTTCCCAAACCAGTCAAAACCCAATCTCTCACAGGATTCCCAGCTCTCACAACAATCGAAGTACCCAACTCTCTTCTACCCAGCTTGCACCACCTGAGAGAACAAACCTCCACCCTTCTTTACCATGCAGTCCCTCAGGCAGTCCTTCTCCTTAATTCGGGCTCCAATGCAACTAGTCCAAAATCCCAATGCTACAACACTCAAGACTCGCAACTATGAGCAATGCTAGACACAGGCCAACACATCTCAGACATGTGGCCTCAAGTCACGGCTCGATCACACTAGCGACCACTACAACCAACTATCACGTGGCTAATCTTCAATAGTTTGGCTCCCTTTCCCCGAGCCAAGACGCAGATGACAGATGGATCAATGAATAGGTAAGTGGATGCATGGAGATGTGTGCATGAAAAATACGTAAGGGATAGAATGGTGCAAATGAAAAATTGAAGGAGAAAATGAGCCAACCACCAACCCCCCCATCAGACCAGAGGTGAGTTTAAGTAACTTCATGGGGAAATCAAGAACCTCTTGGCCTTCCCCAAGAAGCTCATGTAACCAATCCCCTCCCTTAAACAAAAGGGTGATTAACATAGGAATAAACACGTAGCCCCTCAATCCCCCTCTCTTGTGGAATCATAGCCCCCTATAACTCTAGTCCTTGTCCATCTAGCAACCAACCATGTATTTATTATTAATAATGATAAAACATTACATGTCTTAGGCACATTGGCCTCTTAATAATTGTTTGTCCACTCTGGCCTCTCAACATTGTAACAATGTATTATTTAAAATGTGGGTTTGAAACCTGGGGTGTTACATCAGTTCATCCATTTAAGGATGAGGTATTATGTGATGTTTCCATGCTGGATGTATGTGATTTTATCTTGGGCCATCCATATATGTGGAAGAATCGTGCTATCAATGTGTCTTGACCCTGTAGTGTCATTGTTACTCTGGGGGGTCATATCTACAGGATACCAGAGGTGGTTCCGACTATTGTCCCATGTAAACAGTGTCACAAGGTAGTATCTCATATTACAAAATTTAGCTTCTTCACAATTTGTTCAAAAAGTGAACAGAAGGATACTGCAACCACTACAACCTTGTCCCAAGCACCTTTTATTCAACATAATTAGGTTTAAAAAACTGTAGAAAAGTGCAAATATGCATTCTTCACACAAACATCTCATGTATCCAGACTGGTTAAAAAGGTCCAACCCTTCCAGCCATAGGTTCATGACAACCTTCAAAAAGCTAAGCAATGCAACTTCTCCAACAAGGAAAGAAACTCATCAAGATGCAGATTCAACAAACTCTTTTCCCTCTCCCCCGGGCACTCAACGCAATGGAGACCATTTATTCCTAACGAGCAAGGATTGATACAGGTGGATATTAATGGACACCCACGTTTTCCAACTAGCTCAAAACAATTTTTTTGTCAATTTTCGTAATTTACTATTTTTAGCAGTTTTTAACTTTCAGATCTCCAAGGATGAGATCTCCATGTCATCCATCAATTTTGATTATCATACAACATCCATCCCTTCAAGGATGAGGTATTATGTGATGTTTACCCGCTAGATGTATGTGATGTTTTCTTGGGCCAACCATATATGTGGAAGCATCGTGCTATCAATGAGTCTCGACCCCGTAGTGTCATTGTTAATATGGGGGGTCATCTCTACAGGATACCATAGGTAGTTCTAACTACTAACCCACCTAAACAGTGCCTCAACATAGTATCTCATACTACAAAATTTAGCTTCTTCACAATTTGTTCAAAAGGTGAACTAAAGGATACTGCAACCATTACAGCCTTGGCCCAAGCACCTTTTATCCAACAAAATTAGGTTGACAAGACTATAGAAAAGTTAAAATATTCCTTCTTCACATAGACATATCATGTATCTAGACTTGTTAAAGAGTTACAACCCTTCGAGCCACAGGTTCATGACAACCTTCAAAAAGCTAAGCAATGCAACTTATCCAACAAGGAAAGAAATTCATCAAGATACATATTAAACAAACTCTTTTCCCTCTTCCCCGGGAAATAAACACAATGGATACCATTTATTCCTAAGTATGGAGTATTGATCCAGCGGATATCAATGGAAACCCACCTTTTCCAACTGGCTCAAAACATTTTTTTGGCAATTTTGGTAATTTACTATTTTTAGAAGTTTTTAATTTTCGGGACCATTTTGAGAGCCTAAAGGAATGTTTTTCAGGATATAGCTTCTCAAATATATTCAAATGCTCTTATTGAGCCCCAAAAATGTATCGCCTCGACGATACCTTTCCAACGAGCTATCGTGCGCCCCAAACATATATTGTATGCCAAAGTTACGCCCCCATGAAGTTGATACACCAAACTACCCAAAACGGGGTTCACAAAACTGTTGGCTTTTCATCTTCCAGGGTTAGGGTTTTGGATTTTATTTATGATAAAATGGCCTTTGGAGCCTCATTTTAAAATCATCTTCTCATAGATGTGAGTAGTCGTCACATCTCTTCTTATAGATAAGCTCCTACCATTCTAGTGAGTCTTTCACTCTATATTTTTACAGTCTTTGTACATTTTCGCTCATTAATAGAAAATTGTGTATTACTGTACCTATGGGTTTATGGTTGCATATATGATACATTTTTGTTATATTACTGGATATATGAGATATCTATGAACATTTATTTATTATATATCTGCTCTCATTTCGTACCGAAAATAATCCGGATCAAGACCACTCAAAAATCCTATGGAAATAGATTCCCATGGATGGGATGTTACTAGTAAAGGTTGGTAGAGACCATGCTTGTGGTTAGGAAGCTTACTTTGGGACTACAGTGAGCAGGCATGAATGAATTTCTCCACCTCTTTAGGCAAATCGGGCCAACAAAAGTGGCATTGGAGGTTTGTAATGGTATTGGTTTTACTGAAATGGATTTCACACAAAGAGGCATGGGCCTCCTTGATGAGGATGATATGATCCTCTAACTATGGAACACACATCTGGATCAATTTGTAAATCCATCCATCATGAATGGTGTAATCCAAAAAGGGTCTTTGATTGATGACGGTCGATTGTTGTAGCATACCCCAAATCTCCCTAAAGCACACATATGTTGCAAAAGATTCTTTCCAAGTGTCATGTGATGCACAACACACCTCTAAAATGTGCATAACTTGAGTGGGTGGTCGACTTAACAAGTCTTCTAGCTTGTTGGTGACCCCTTTTTTGTACTTGATGACGAGGTGAAATTATTGAATGTATATTTCCCACTTTAGATCCAATGTTGTTCCTAAATTTTACTCCGTGAATTAGTGAATATTAGGGAATGATGATGTTTGTGTAGAATGGTTTCTTTTCCAAAAATATAATGTTACCACTACTTCAACATTATCACCAAATTGTATAATTCCTTATCATTTGTATTGTAATTGAATTGGCCTCGAAAAGCATCTCTGAATGGTGGGTGTTAAGGTCCTAACCCGCACATAGGTAGATCAATGTATTCGGATGTAATAAAGGTCAATATTAATAAGGCCTTTCAATAAAATAGAATAAGGTAGATGTAAGAAGACCTAATAGAACCTTCTTCTTCTAGAAGGATCTTACTCTAGAAGCTTCTCTTAATAGACATATTTAGTATAAATAAGGGTCGAGGGTATGAGAACCCTAGCTTGGAGATTATTGTAACAGAGCGCTGCTCGATTGGAGGTTTCCCCCTTGAAGAGGCCTGTGAACATTGCTTTCTGAATCAAAGTGTTATTTCTATTGATATATCTTCTTTGTGTATTGTGAAGATTATGTTGGATATTTTACTGTTATTCCACCATTTCTAGCATTTTATTTCTGTTATGCATATTTTATATATCTGGTATCTTGCAAGTGGTATCAGAGCACTTTCCTTGGTAGAAATTGTGGGTGTTTTTTTTCAGGGTAGAGACGTATTCCGATGTCTTTAAGACACAGATATCTGTCGTTACGCGTATAAACCCACGGTTGAGGGATTCATACACACAGGAAATACAAGTGGCTCTTAAGCACACATCTGTTGGCCACCCTTGTAACCCCTGTTGGTACCCCTCTGAGTGGTAGCACATCAGACAACACCTGTGTACAGATTGGCCTAGATTTCCTGAAACCCTCTTTAGATAAACCTATTGGCCGCCGAACTGCTATAGTGTCACCGAGAACAACACTCAGGAAGATACTCTCTAGTACATGGGTAGTCGAGTAGTATGACTAAGGGTACGGTCTATCCTCCTCAGTTAGTGCCCTGAGATATTGGGCCGAGTACTACTATTGGACCCCACACATATATCAGAGAGCTATAGCACAGGGCAAACCCTTGTCTGTAGAACCCTTGAATACCTAACCCTTGGGGAGCATAAACATAAACATAAACAAATTAAAATGGTGAGATC
>ML778258.1:1757329-1768732 GCA_009831015.1 Picea engelmannii
CAGATGACTTGGCCAAACTCCGGTATGGTGTTCTCCATCTAGATCAAGAACGCTGGCAATGGTGGCAATGGAGAAAAACTTCCCGTCAAGGGTATATTGCTTGGACCCAATTTGTGGCTGAGATTTATGAACGCTTTGACACTAACACCAACCATTTGGGTTGTTTGACAAAATTGAAGCAATTAGGCATAGTAGAAGACTTCATAGCTGCATTTGAGTGATTGTCTTTTCGAACAGAGGGAATGACTGATTCTTTCTTTCGAGAGTTTTTTATCAATGGCCTCAAGGAGGAGATTCGGGCCCATGTCCTCATGGCTGGACCTACAACTTGGGTGGAGGCTACCAAAAAAGCTAAATAAGAAAAACAAATTGTTTCCTCTCAAAACTGTAAGCCTTCCTTTATCCCTCACCCTAAACCAGTAAACCCCACTACTCCCTCCGCCCCATTAAAAATCCAAAAATTGACCAGGGTTGAAATGGCTAAATGCCAACTCAAAGGCCTCTGTTATAATTGTGATGACAAATATTTCCAAGGCCACAAATGTAAGGAACAAAATATTTTTATGGCCATCTCTGAGGATATTCCGGAAGAGGATGTTGACACTCCCCTTGTGCCCGAGTCACCAGAAATCACTGACATAAACCCTCCCTCCGACCCTCCCGAAGTGGAATCGATCATTTCCCTCAATGCTCTCACTGGCTTCTCTGCCCTCCAAACCCTCAAGTTAATCGCTTAGATCAAGCATCGAAAGGTCATCATTCTAGTTGATAGTGGCAACACCCACAATTTTATTCATCGCCGCATTGCCCAAGAAACCCATTGCTACATCCATGCTGTCAACAATTTCCAAATCATGATTACCAATGGTGGTTCTATGAAATGTGGTGGGCGCTGTGAAAATGTGCGTCTCCAAATCGGTGACTACCACCTAAAATCCCATATGTTTTCTATTAACATGGGCGGTTGCGACATTGTGTTGGGTGCATACTCGCTAAGGACTTTGGGTCCCATTCTCATGGATTTTCAGAACTTAACCATGCAATTCGACCAAGGAGGCCACCAATATAAATTTCAAGTCATCATTGTTGGTTCACCTGAGGTCATTAGTTCTCATCGCATGGAAAAACTACTCAAAAAAGGTCATTCTGGTGTCATTGCCCAACTGCACGCCATACAAGCCACAGAGACCCCACCAGTGCCCCAAGACCTCCAAGCCCTCCTTTATAAACATCAAATGGTATTTTCCACTCCCCAAGGACTCCCTCCTTCCCACGGTGTCCATGATCATTCCATTCCCCTTGTCCCAGGAATCCTTCCCCCTAATATACGTCCATATCACCACCCCTTTGCACAAAAAAATGAAATTGAAAAAATGGTCCAGGAACTCCTTATTGTCGGCGTCATCCATCCTAGTACGAGCCCTTACTCCCCTCCGATCATCATGGTACTGAAGAAAGAAGGTTCTTGCATAATGTGTCCTGACTTCCGTGCTCTCAACAAACTAACCATCAAAGACAAATTTCCCATTCCTGTCATTGATGGCCTCCTGGATGAATTGAGTGGCGCCCAATTCTTTACCAAACTTGATCTTTTCTCAGGCTATCACCAGATACATATGAAAGAGGCCAACATTCCCAAGACTTCCTTTCGCACTCATGAGGACCACTATGATTTTTTTTTCATGCCCTTTGGTTTGTGTAACGCCCCCTCCACCTTCCAGAGCCTCATGAACCATATCTTCCACCCTTTTCTCTGTCATTTTATCTTAGTTTTCTTTGATGATATCCTCATCTATAGAAAAACCTGGACCGACCATCTTACTCATGTGGATCAAGTTCTCCGCCTACTCTCTTAGCACCAACTTTTCCTGAAACAGTCCAAATGTGATTTTGGTGCCTCAGAAGTAGAATACTTGGGTCATTTGGTGGGAAAGGATGGCGTTACGGTGGACCCGAAAAATATTGAAGCTATGCAAGACTGGTCGCACCCAAAGACTCTCAAAATCTTGCATGGATTTTTGGGCCTCACGGGGTATTATCGCAAGTTCGTTAAGAACTACGGAAAGATTGCAGCACCTCTCACAGATCTCCTCAAAAAGAACTCTTTCACTTGGACTCCAGCAACCGCTCAAGCTTTTCAAACCTTGAAGATGGCCATGTGCACCACTTCCGTTCTGGCCCTTCCCGACTTCGCAAAGACCTTTGTGTTGGAATGTGACACCTCAGGGAAAGGAATCAACGTTGTCCTTATGCAAGAGGGTCGACCTTTGGCCTTCACTAGCAAGCAAATGTCTGAAAAGAATATGGGAAAACCCATTTATGAAAAATAAATGTTAGCAATTCTGCATGCCATTGAGTTGTGGCATCTGTATCTCTTGGGGCAACGCTTCCAAATTAAGACAGACCATCAAAGCCTCAAGTACTTTCTGGAATAACGCATTTTGTCCTAGGAACAAAAAAAATGGGTGACTAAGCTCTTTGGATATGATTATGAGATCATTTATAAGAAGGGAAAAGACAATGTTGTGGCGGATGCACAGTCCCAGAAATATGAATATGAAGGATCTTTTTTTTCTCTTTCCTTCATTGTACCTAATTGGCTCCAAGCTGTGCACGAGGAATGGCTTCAATATCCCAAAAGTTTGCATCTAATCTAGCAACTACAGAATAAGGCTTTGGCTCCCCTAGGGTACTCCTGACTCCAGGATGAACTTCGATATAAAGGTCTCTTGTATTTAAGTAAACAATCGAAGCTCAAATCCACGGTGCTTTCTGAGCTTCATGCTACACCCACAGTGGGGCACTCAGGGTTCACCAAAACATATGACCGAGTCAAATGTTCTTTTTTCTGGGATGGTATGAAATAGGACATCCGTAAGTTTGTCGCTGAATGTGAGGTGTGTCAACGCAACAAGGGAGAAACAGTCAAATCTCCAAGCACCCTCCAACCGCTTCCGATTCCCCCTGCTATTTGGAAGGATCTCTCTATGGACTTTATTACAGGCTTACCCAAATCGAGGAATAAATTAGTCATAATGGTGGTGGTGGATCGCCTTTCCAAGAATGCTCATTTTTGCACTCTTCCCCACCCATTTACTGCATCCACAGTGGCTCAAATCTTCATGGACCAGGTCTTCAAGCTTCATGGCTTGCTGCACTCTATTGTTTCCGATCGAGGCCCAACTTTCACAAGCAATTTTTGGCAAGATTTGTTTAAGCTACAAGGCACACAATTGCATCTCAGCTCAGCTTATCATCCCCAAACGGATGGTCAAATGGAAGTTGTCAACAAGTGTTTGGAAACATATTTGAGGTGCTTTGCCTCTGAAAAACAACACTAGTGGGCTCAATGGTTACCCCTCGCCGAATGGTGGTACAACACTACATACCATACAACCACTCACATGACTCCTTTTGAAGCGGTATATGGACAGAAGCCACCTTCAGTTATCTCATACTTACCGGGTACCTCGAAGGTCCAGGGACCCTTACAGTCCGAGAGGATATCCTTCGTACCCTTAAAGAGAACTTGGTCATGGAACATAATCGAATGAAGCAACAAGCAGATTAAGGTCTCTCTGAACGTCAATTTGTAGAAGGGGATCAGGTGTTTTTGAGACTGCAACCATATAAGCAAACTTCCCTCAAGGCCGAGCATTGTCAGAATCTAGCACCCAAATTTTATAGCCCTTACATAGTTCTCAAGTGTGTGGGACAAGTCACATATCAGTTAGCTCTGCCCAGTCAGTCGAACCTACATCCTGTTTTTCATGTTTCATGCTTGAAGAAGGTGATTGGAACCAGGTGTCAAATTCAAACCAATCTTCCAGAGTTAGTTGAAGAAGGATTCATTTGGCTACAACCAGAAGCAGTTTTGGACCAGCGTGAGTGTCGCCTGCGTTAGAGAACCATCAAGGAAGTGCTAGTAAAGTGGAAAGATATGACTCCAACAGATGCCACTTGGGAACCAGCTACCATTCTGTAGCAGTTTCCGCATCTCAAGCCTTGAGGACAAGGCTATTTTTAAGGGGGCAGACATGTTAAGTTCCTAACCCGCACATAGGTAGATCAATGTATTCGGATGTAATAAATGTAAATATTAATAAGTCCTTTCAATAAAATAGAATAAGGTGGATGTAAGAATACCTAATAGAAGCTTCCTATTCTAGAAGGATCTTCCTCTAGAGGCTTCTCTTAATAGACATATTTAGTATAAATAAGGGTTGAGGGTATGAGAACCCTAGCTTGGAGATTATTGTAACAGAGTGTTGCTCGATTGGAGGTTTCCCCCTCGAAGAGGCCTATGGACATTTCTTTCTGAATCAAAGTGTTATTTCTATTGCTATTGTTATATCTTCTTTGTGTATTGTGAAGATTATGTTGGATATTTTACTGTTATTCTTCCATTTCTAGCATTTTATTTATGTTCTGCATATTTTATATATCTGGTATATTGCAGTGGGCCACTGGGTGACCTCCCTATTTAACTATATCCCCATTGGAAAATTAGGAGGCATATATCTCAATCTCTAAGGGATGCTCCAAATCTAGCAATTGTAGAATAGGAGAAGAGAATAATGATATCTTGAGCCTCTCAAAGTGTTACTTAGCCTCAACTTTCCACAAGAATTTGGCTTGATTGTCTCGCTGGTGTAAAGGACGAGCTAGTTTCTATAAATGAGAGACAAATTTCTTAAATAAATTAACTCCTCCCACGAAACTCTAAAGCTCATGTGCAGTGGAGGATGTTGGCCATTGTGCTAAGTCCTACACTTGAGATGGGTCTAGGTGCACCCATGTTCTGTCTAAGGTGAAGCCTAAATATTGCACTGTTGCTTTTCCAAAGCATGAATTATTTTCCTTGACCTAAATATTATGTGCTCGTAGTAACTCAAGCACACTATGGAAATGTTGAAGATGCTCTTCCCATGACCCTCTTAAAATCAATGTATCATCCATATAAATAACTAGAAACTTACGAAAGTGAGGTATGAAAATATCATTAATTAACCTCATGAACATGGCAGGTGCATTGGTCATCCAAAATGGAATAACCAACCACTAAAAAATACCAAAATTGGTCTTGAATGTTGTCTTCCATATTTTATATTCCTTCATGTAGACTTGGTCGTATTTGGCTATCAAATCCATCTTTGTGAAGAAGGAGGCAGCTTGTAAGTGGTCCAAAAAATCCTCAATTTGGGGTAAGGGATATTGGATTTTTACGGTGGATTTACTAAGGGCATGATAATCTGTAAACATAACCCATTATAAGTTCTCCTTTTGGGGAACAATAAAGGTTAGGGATGCACAAGAGATGAGAAGGGTTGGATATTGTAGGATTCCAACAATTCTCCAATTTTGTGTTTGATATTCATAACCTCTTAGGTAGAAAGGCGATATGATGGTGTATTGGCAGAGAGGCACCATGAATAAGATAAATTGTGTGTTCAATGGACTGATAAGGGGGCACGCTCATGGCTTGAATAAAAACATCCTAAAATTCTGGGAGCAAGGGAGTCATTTCGGGAGATGCAGGTTTGTGATGTTATCTAGATTAAAAGGGCGTAATAAACATAGATAAATGTCTTTGTGGAGACTGGATTGCTTAATCGTTTCCTTACCATTCATAGGTGAGGGTTATTTAAGAGTAGATAAGGTGAGAACATATGTGCGCCCCTCATGTTGCAGATGGTACTGATGAGTTTTCGCATGGTAGACAATGTGTCGGGCTTGTTGGTAAGGGAGGCCAAGTAATGAATTGGGTGAGAAATCGCAAAACAATGTATCTTGGAAAGGGCCAATAGAAAATGTGATTGCTTAGCACCGGGAGACAATAATTGTTAGGGACCTAACCCCTCACGTAGATAGACTAATATATTTTCCATGTAATAAATGCCAACATTAGTTAATAACACATAAATATATTTTCTATGTAATAAAGACCGACATTAGTTAGTAAGTCCTATTTGATAAATCTGAACGAGTCAATAGAAGCTTTCACTTCTAGAAATATCTTCCTCCAGAATTTTCTTTAGAATAATGAATTAGTATAAATAAGAGTCAGAGGCATGATTTTTTTTTTCTTGAGAATTATTGTAATAGAGATATGCTTTGATGGAGGTTTCCCCCTCATAGAGGCAAGTGAACATTGATTTATTTGAATAAAGGTATTGATTATGGTATTTAGCTTCTCAATATATTGTTGTTCCATTAATTTCTGTTGAATATTATTGTTTCTACATATTTTATTACATATGGTACATTACATTAATACGAGGGCTTCCCTTTTATACCCAGTTGAGATAATAAGGATTCGAGTGCGGAGTGTTTGGTAGTTGCAAGCACTAGAGTAGGTCCTGGAACACAAGGTTCTTTTGGATGTTGTTGTCCAGGATGAGAGTGTCCAATTCATGCTTAATTTGATACTTATGGAAAAATAGAGGTACATTAGAGGTAAAGGGTTCCGTAGCTATCATTAAGATGAGAGAGGGATCTTCTTCAGTCAGATTTTCAGGAGAGACGATTTATAGTTGGTCGAGGGACTCGAGTTGAGTGAATTTTACAACAAAATCTTATTGTTTCACATATTTTTAAGGGAGTGATAGTCAACAAAGGCGTGGGAGTTATTCTTATGAAAAGTACACCATGTCACATTTATGGGAGTGGATGGGGAATCAAGGGGGAAAATAGACTTAGAAGGACCGGGAGTGGGAGGGCCATATCAGATTTGAGGAAAGTGGATTTGAAGAGAAAAATTGTGTTCAAAAGAAAAGGGTCGTAGGAAGGCCTTGTTCAAGGAAGGACTCTCGAATAAATCAAATTCATGACATAGATCAATTGATAAAGTAGATTTGAATTCGATAATTAATACCTCTTCCATATCAACAATGTGCAACTGGATGTGCAATTTGTAGAAGACATCGATGTAGCTCTGGGTGGATTTATTGGATCATTATTGGAGCTGCAATCCTTTCATGAGGAGTTCATGGAGATACCCTAGGGGATACAAGTCTTCTCATAAGGCCTGACAGAAATTGTCCTAAGAAGAAATTCATCTAGAGGTTGTAGTCATTGGCTCGCTGATCTCAATAACAAATTGACACATTTCAAGTTTCATATCCCACCAGTCTTGGGTTATGCTCTCCAATTGAAAAATGGATATCTACAACTTTGTGTCTTCTTCAATCTCGGGACATGTCTTGAAGTAGGTTGAAATACTATGGATCTAGGAATTGATAGTCTCTCCATTCATCTTCCCTACAAATTTGGGCAATTGAAAGCATGTGTTGATTTGCATATGGGTTGGATCTCGTTGTTTCTATAAGAAAAGTAATTCATGAAGAGTGAGAGATAATTCTTGAACTAAGGTAGACAAAGTGGAGTTTGAATTCTCTACATATTCCTCTCTATGAGGTGACATGATTTTCATCCACAAGATAACACACTAAGGTGTTGGAGATCCCATAGAGGTATGCACTGGAACCTCTGAGAATGGTGCAATGAAATCCCTTAGAATGGAACATTGAAATTATGAAAAACAAAGACACCAAAGAACCATGAGAAGGGCACACCGGAAGCTCTAAGTACAATATTGATTGTTGAGACTGACTATCGAAAAAAACAATTGTCTGAGATTTATAGATGGTCATTACATCTACGTATTGATTGGAAGTAGAAGCTTTCCAAGATTTTTTCTCTGATACCAATTGATCTACAACTCAGATATGAATAACACACTCACAAAACAGGGTGCACTAGAAAAACACAACGGTAGTAAAAAAATACAAGAAAACACATAACAGGCATGAACATAACATATCAGAAACTGAAAATTACCATCAATCTATTCTAAAAGAGAGGCTTTCCCTTTAATATTATGTCGGGTGAATTTTTCCTCTACCTTATTTGTAATTACAAAGGAATTTGTTTCTTTATTTCTATAGTGCCCTGTTGAAATGAACTAGTAAGCGATGTTTACCTAACAACTGACTAAAATACTAATTATTATTGCTAAAATTCTCTGCTCAACTAGACCGGTGGAGGCCATTTAAAAAACAATGGACTGAAAAAAACTGACACACCAACACTTATTCAACAATTCCTTGCTCAAAAATGCCAGAAAGGGTATATTACAATAGAAATATCTAACTAAAGTATAAACTCTCTTGTGCTACGTGGCGAAGGAAGGGTTGTGCCCTTGCTAGTGGCCCAATTGCATTTAATTTTATTATTATTTAAGTTATAAAACAATTTTAGATCTGTTGTATCTTTATACATGATTCCCTAGAGATGTTTCATCGAGAAACTTCACAACCATATAAGATAACAATAGTGAGAAGAATATTAAAGAAGATTTTCTTCTAATCCCAAATCCAAGGGTCCATTAATTCACAAATGTTTTCAAGTCCATAATAATATCTCCACCCTCCATTTCTCATTTTCTTAATGTTCTAATTGTATTTAAGCTTGTGATGAAGATTGATTCTGAGATATTTGTATGAATTCATTTTCTCTAATCTATTATTGGTATATATGAAATCAGTGTAAGTGACATTTTTGGATTTGATTATCATAACTTTTGTTTTGTCAAAGAAAAAATAACTTGAGAATATTTAGTTTCTCCTTAAAGTTATAGGGACTGCTCACCACAAGAATAATATTTTTGGTGTAAAGAAGAAGGATGGTGTCCCTTCAAACTACAAACATGTTGATACATCATTATTCCTCTAAACAAGTCTCTAATTTATCGATGTATAATCCAAAAAGGGTAGGGGACACAGAACAATCTTTCTTAATTCCTATATTACAATCAATTTCTTCCAACCAACCCTTAATGTTCATAAACTTGGTAATAACATTATTTTATAACCTTATCAAAATAGTTCTCAACTTGAAAGAACTTTTAGATCTTTTAATCTATTCTAGATGTTAATTTTAGGCACTACATCAAATGATTTTATAATGTTAATGCGGCAACACATGAAATTTATTTTATTATTGTGACACACCTCCATAGTGATCCTAAGCACGAAAAGGTGGTCCATAGTTGAATGATAGGTCCTAAATTCGATGTGGCCTTTAACTCTTTTTTCATAACTTTTTAGCCATATCTTGATCGTCTTTTCTATAATAATCCCATATGCCTTAGCTAAAAGAGGGACAGTGAAAATGGTCCTATAATTAGAGGGGTTGTTTCTATCCTTGTTTTCAAATATAACAACAATGAATGTTTGAGTTGAGGTTTTAGGATAAACTTATTTGGGATTTATTCTTGCTATCCTTTGATGTACTTATATTTCCCTTTTGTGACCTATTGAACTCCAAAATCTATGTATTTAAGAGAAAAAAGATTATGTGGTCCATGGCATAAGGAGATTTGTAAATAATTTTAAAAGGAGATCTATAATTATTTTTAAGGTAGGAATTATATCCCCTCAAAGGAATCATATTGTTCTCTTTAGTTTTACAAGCAAGAATTTTCATTCATAATTTATTAGGATCTATCTTAGAGAGGTGTAAAATCGTATCTCACTTTCTATTCATATAGTACATTTATTTATTTTAATCGTGCCTACTTGTCTTGTTGAATTTTAGAGACTTGTTATAAAAATACCTAATCGAGACAAGGTCAGTCATAAATAATTCAAGCATGATCTTCCTCATTTTGATATCTATGAGTCTCTACATCAACAGGATTTGAATTTTATACTCATGATGAGAGACTGGATCCTTGTTTTAATCATTTCACCGAACCAAATGGGTGTTTTTCAAATGCAAACTAAACTCCCTCTAATTATCAAAATTCACATGGAACTCATTGCCCTGAGAGAAGCAATGTGCATTTTATAGACTAGTATTGAAGGGATTGTAACATTCATCCCATTATAAGGTTCATCTTCTCCATCTGTATAACTAACATTAGTGCATATCGACCCAATATAATATGTTGTACAAAACAAAAAATATAGTAATAATAAATTTAGTGTCGGCTAATCATTCACAAATATTTTCATACATACATATATAATGCTATGAAAGAAAAATTATACCAACTCTTGGAAGATGAGGAAAATTATGCAATTATATTTGGCACCATTCTATTTTATCGTTTTATCAACCCATATAATGTTATGAAAAACTAAAAATACAATAATATTAAATTTCATGTGGGATAAATAATAATCATGGACAATTATCTCTATATATAAAATAAAACTATAAAAATAAAATTAGATTAACTATTGGAAGATGAGGAAAGTCACTCAATTCTATTTGGTACCATTCTTCATTGTCTTTTAATCAACCCACAATGTTAGTCGAGAGTTTCATGATATTGATTATTAACACACACACACACACATGCGAGTGTATATCCATCTTAATTCAAGATTTGCATCTCTTTTTTTTTATCCCTTTGAGTGTTCACTAGATCTAGAGTTAATATGGATCTACTATAATCCATCCCCTACCAATTTCATGAGAAGTATGGTGCTCATCTATACAATTATTGGAGTATCACCTCAACAATACATTTTCTAGAAATGGATCTCATCCAATTCGTGCATCAATGTTTCAATCAATGCACTTTGATGTCTAAAAGGGATTTTATTACTATATTTGGCCTTCAATATGACCATGAGAAAATATTCAAAGATACACTATATTTTTTCAAGACAAAATGAATCGATATCTAATATTGGATAGAATTATTCAATCCTATTGAGGAATATCTCAATAATACATTATTATGGATTTGTCTATATTCTCCTCCCATTAAATTTTGGTAGAGAAACTTCTTGAAGCAATTGTAAATGGAATAAGGAACTTTATTAAGAGTTATGAAAGAACAATGCATAAATTGCATACTGCTAAATTTATGTTTAAAATAACATTTCTTGACCACTATTGAAATTGATTGCTTCAATATACTAACATAAATGGATTCAAATAGTCAGTTATGAACAAATTCCCTTATGTAATAGGAAATACCACATGCTTATTCCCTATGACCATATTATATGGAGTTGTTGGCTTCCAAATCCTCTCCTAAAACCAATAATGTTGGAATTGTTAAAACAATGCAAATATGAAAGAAAAACCAACAAATGGTGGTTGTTCAGGTAACCGTGGTAGTTCTTGAACCAATGGTAGTTATGGAAGATGGTGTATATATACACATTCCTAAGAGTAATTTGCAATTTTTGTAAGAATTTCATGTAATATTTACCTCTGAGTAATAAGAATATTGATACCTTTCCCCGTGGATGTTTCCTTACGCATTGTGCGGGCTTTACCAAATTAATTTTATGTCATGTGTGAACATGTTTTCTATTGTTTATTTTCCAATTATTTTCTCCATATTAAATTTTTACTATATCTATATATCTATATATATATATA
>ML778258.1:1768782-1783130 GCA_009831015.1 Picea engelmannii
AAAGCCATGAGAAGAAAGGTTGTTTGAATGCTCATAGTCAAGAGGAGAAAGATCACTAGAACACTGAGAGCCAAGAGGAGGAGGACATTGGTATCCCAATCTCATGTTGGTACATTGAGATGAATTGAGGAGAATAACACATATTTCAAAATGGAATTGATAATGGTATATATTACTACACTAAGTATGATTTATTTCCATAATAAATGAGATGTGTCATGTGCATAGTTGAATGTTTGGTTATGTTTTTCAAAATAGTTTAACATGTTTTAAACATAAACACTCTCCTATCAAATTCTCCATAAATGGTCACATGTGTTTTGAACCATTACTTGTACCATTGTAATTTTATTGCATCTATTATGAATAAAAGTGGGTGTAATTTCATCTTTTTATTTAAGCAACAAAATGGTGAAGGTTTCAAATCCAAAGTTTTCGGTGGAGAAGTTTAGTAGGAAGAATGCATTCGATCTTTGGAATATCAATATGCATGATATGCTGGTGCAACAAGGTTTACACAAGGAATTGGAAAGAAACATAAAGAAACCAATGAGTATGACAAACGAGGACTCGCAAGATATACATACAATATCTCTTAGTACCATTTGTTTTGTTTTGGCAGATGATGTTATGTTCAATATTGTTGGAGAGGAAATATCAACAAGATTATGGAGTAAAATGGATATCCTTTACATGATAAAATCCTTGAAAAATCAAATCTACTTGAAGAGGAAATTGAATAGCTTACAAATGAAAGAAGGTACAAAAATTGTTAATCATTTAAATGTTTTCAATACTCTTATGTGCCAGTTGACTAGTATGGGTGTAAAAATTGAAGATGAAGATAAGGCAGGCATGTTGGTGCATTCATTGAATGAATCTTCGAACCACTTAAAAACTTCTATTATCTTTATCACAATTCACACTCTTGAATGTGATTTTATTGTGGGAGCCTTGTTGTCTAAGGAGTTTTAGAGGAAATCTAGTATAGAAATGTCCACACCAAAAGAAATGGTCACTAGGGATTGATCCAAAGAAAAAGGAGAGAATTCAAGAGGCACATCTACATCTAAGACAAGAGGCATAAAGTGTAGGAAAAAATGTTGGTACTGCAATAACTCAAGACATCTCAAGACAGACTACATGAAGAGGATAGGATCCAAGGATGACTCCACAAAGGAAGAAAATATGGTTTATTTAAGTTCATGTATGGTTGATGAAGTTTTATCTATTTTTAATGTCTCCCAATATCATGAGGAATGGAAAATATATTCTCGTTCTTCGAATCAGATGTGTCCACATAGGATTTTCTTTTATTCTTACCAAGATATTGTTGCTAGTATTGTTCTTATGGAAACAATTTTTCTTGCGAGAATGTTTGGATTGGGAACATTAAGATTATGATGTTCAATGGTATTGTAAGGACACTAAGAGAGGTAATACATGTACCAGAACTTAAAAGTAATTTAATTTTATTCAAAGTTTTGGATTCTAGAGGTTATAAATTTAAGTGTCAAAGTGTAGAACTAAAAGTGTCAAAGGGAATTTTGGTGGTAATGAAGGATACAAATATTGGTAACCTTTACGACATGGAAGGGTGAACTCAAATAAATGAACCAATGATGGTATCTAAGGAATCAAATTAATCTATTTTTTTATGGCATCAACGAATGGGACATATGAGTGATAAAGGGATAAAGGTAATGATAAAAAATAAGTCACTTCCATATTTAAAGTCTTTGAATTTTGATTTTTACAAGCATTGTGTTTTTGGGAAGTAGTGTAGACAAATTTTTAAAATAGGTAGTTATACAAGTAAAGGTATTCTAGATTATATCCATTCACATGTTAGGCATCCATCCCCTACAATTTATTTTGGAGAATCATCATACTTTGTCACATTGATATATGATTAATCTAGAAAGGTGTGGGTCTATACTCTCAATTTTGTTTTTGATGAGTTTTATGTATTCAAGCCATTTAGAGCTTTGGTTGAATAGAGAACTAGCAATTCAATCAAGCTTTTAAGAAAAGACACTAGAGGAAGATTCACATATTTGGAATTTTGGAGATTGTTGCAAGTAATCTAGGATCGAGAGGAATAAAACCATAGTTTACACTCCACAAAAAAATGGCATGGTTGAATGCATGAAGAATAATCTTCTAGAGAAACTGAGGAACATGCTTAGTAATTCCAAGTTGCAAAAAGAATTGTGGGAAGAAGAAGTCACTACAACTTTATATCTAGTAAATTAGTCATGAGTAATTTCAATAAATTGTAACATTCTTGAATAGGCATGGACATGTCATTCATGTAATTATTCAAATTTGAAAAGTTTTGGTTGTGATTCTTATACTCTTATTTCCAAAGATCATTTTTCTATGTAGACCCGAGATCAAAGAAGTATATATTTGTTGGTTATGGTGATGGAGTTAAGGGATAGAGAATGTGGGATTCTACTGCCCACAAAATTATCATTAACAAAGGTGTAGTATTTGATGAATCTCCTCACATAAAATTATACATAGTAGAAGTTGAAATTAAACAAGAACAAGTACAAAAAAATCAACAAATCTACTTGGATAATCAACCTTCTATAGAATATAACATGAAGAATATTCTGAAGAAGTAGATGAGGATAAATAAAACATAAAGGAAAATGTGGAAATGTCACAACCTACTCTGAAAAGATAACACGGGTTAGAAATCCTACTAAGAGGTATGGATATTATATTTCATTTGTCTCTTTGGTATCTAATGAAGGGGAAAAATTTTGTTATCAGAAAGAAATGGATGGTATTCACAATGCTAAAAAGAAAATAGAAATTAAAAAATAAACGGATGCCTTGGAGAACAATAAAACATGGGACCTGGTAGAACTCCCAAAGGGCAGGAAGGTTGTTATTTGCAAATGCGTCTACAAAATGAAAAGGGATGTTGATGATAATGTTGAAAGGTACAAAGAAATAATGGTGGTGAAAGGGTATTCTCAAACAAACGGTATTGATTTCCATGAAATATTTTCACCATTTGTTAAGCTTGTTTCAATTCGTGTTGCGTTAGCACTATTCACTTTAATTGATCCTGAATTCGAGCAACTAGATGTTAAAATGGCATTATTACATGGAGGATTGGATGAGGAAATATATAAGGAACAATGAGAAGGATTTGTCAAGGATAACAAAAGAATATTTTTTTGCAAACTCAAGAAGTAATTGTATAGCCTAAATTAGTCTCCTAGGCAATGGTACAAGAAATTTTTCGATTTTTTCATGGTGAGCCAATCTTTTTCAACAAGTGAGTATGACCATCATGTTTACTTCAAAATTTTAGAAAATGGTATATTCATTATCTTAGTTTTATATGTTGATGATATGCTTGTTGCAATAAAAATCAGGATTGATATTGGTAGATTAAAGTCTCATTTGGCTAGGAATTTTCATATGAAGGATCTAGGAGAAAAAAAACAAAATTTAGGCATTGAAATACATAGAGACGGGAAACACGGTATGCTTTGGATTTAACAATAGAATTATATTGAGAAGATACTTTTGAGATTCAATATGAATAATGTGAAAACGATAAATATCAATTTGGTTTCCCATTTAACTTTTCTTCATGTTTATGTCCTAGTAATAAAAAATAAAATGATTATATGTATTGTGTACCATATGCTATTGTAGTAGGAAGTTTAATGTATGTGATGACATGTACAAGACCTGACATTTCACATGCGATTGGTTCTTTCATTATATACATGACAAATCCAAGTAAAGAGCATTGGGTAGTAGTGAAATGGGTGCTTTGGCATCTTAGAAGAGCTAGTTCTTATTGTATCACCTACAATGGTAATAGTGATTTACTTTGTGGTTATGTTGATTCATACATTGTAGGTGATTTGGAAAAAATGAGATTTACTTCAGGTTATGCCTTTACTCTTGTAGGACAACCTATTTTTTATATGTCAATGATTCAAAACACAGTTTCTTTATTCACTACTAAGGTACAATATATAGTTGTATCACATGCATGCAAGGAGGATACTTGGTTAAAATGTCTATTGGGTGAGTTTGGAAAATTACATGACAAGGTGAATATGTTCTGTGACAGTCAAAGTGATATTTATTTGATGAAAAATATAGTTTATCACAACAATACTAATAATACTGCAGTTAAATACCATTTTTTAAGACATGTTATTGTTGGAGGTGGAGTATCCATTAAGAAAGTCCATATTCAAGAAAATTATGTAGACATGTTTACAAAACTAGTACTATTAGAGAAGTTAATGTGGTGTTTGGATTCTCTTTTATTACATAAAAGGTGATAAATGGGCTTCGGAAAGGTACGAGGTAAAGTTTTATCAAGGTGTATATAGTTGGAATTGTGACAACAATGCAAACCCGAAAGAAAAACTAGCAAGCGATGGTGGTTCATGTAACGCTGGTAGTTCTTGAACTAGTAGTATTTACGGAATACAATGTATATCTATGAATTCCTAAGAAGAATTTTCAAATGTTGTAAGTCTCTTGCATAATATTTACCTCTCAGAAATAAGAATACAAATACCTTGCTCTATGGATGTTTCTTTAACGCATTGTGAAGGTAAATTATATCTTGTGTGAATGCATTTTTTGTTGTCTATTTTCCCATTTTTTTCTCCATTTTTAATGTGTGTTCTTCATATGTATACATGTGTTTTTATGGGTTCATGTGCACAACAAATAGTACATCGTAATCCCATATATCAACTTATAGTATTTTAAAATTACTGAAAAACAAGATTTCACCAAATGAAATGGAATGAAAAGTTTGATGCTTTAAATCCATCAATGATTCTCAATAGCTATGATACCTTAAACACTTAATTAAAAAAATATCTAGAAAATCTAACATTTAAGATTGAAGTACCTACACATAATTCTTTTTTAAGAGAAGGTTTCAAGTTAGGAAAACTCCCATCCCCACTATATCATTGTTTGTGAACAACCAAACCATAATTCTAATCATTGTTTGTGAACAACCAAAACATGATTCTAGAAATATCTAAAAGACCACCCTTTATAGTTGTCACTACCTACACATAATGTTTTCTCTTTAGTCGATGTCTTAGTTTAATTATTTATTTGTGACTTAAAAAAACACCCACCCCATCTCTTTTATTAGTTGTGATATAGAGATGTTTATGAACCTAACAAATTTAGAAGAATCATCTCATGAAAGATGGATTAAATTGTCAATTAAAATGATAGCTTAAGCTTTGGAAAAGTTAATTATCGGAAGATAATTTCTCTCTTTAAAATATGAATAACATACTTGAAAACATGTGCCAAATGAACCTTAGAGTTTTTTTTTAATAAAAAACATATTATGCCATTAGGAAGTTAATGTTGTTCGACCTTAGGATTCAAAAGTGTATGCCTTCCCTCTCTATAAGTTAGGGTTCCCATGGCCATACGGGGATGGAACCTAATATCGTTAAGATTGACCATGACAACTCTGATATTAAGGATGAGATGATAAGAAAGTATATTTTACTTCTCTTTACAAACTTTCTTTCATATTTTTAAATTAAAAGAATATTTTTAATCAAAATTTGTTATAAAAAAATAGATATTATATTTATATATTTAAAAATAAATTATATTTTATAAAACATAGAATTTTAATTATTATTTTAAAACAAATATATTTTATACATGAAAAAATAAATTTTAATTATTATTTTATAATAAAAAATATTTTTTATTTTATAACAAATTTAAAAAGTTTTTTTTTTTTTAAATGGTTGCAAATCAAAAATATTTTTAATAAACCAATATCTTTTGTAAATGAAAATTTTTAAATATACATTTTCATTTACAATAAACATGAATTTTATTTACAATATATAATTATCTAAATGAAACATTAATACTATATAACAAACTAAATGAAACATTAATACCAAACAAACGTAAACTTTAATACCAAACAAACGTCTTCACACATTAGACTTGTAAAATGTTAAGAACGGAACTCCCTAGCCTTGATTTTCATCGTGCCTGTAGAATTCAATTCGTAAAACTAACATTCATGTGCAATTCTACAGAAAAAGATAATTAGCATATACCAAAATCCAAGCCTTGTAGAAAAGAGAATGTTACTAGAATTATGGCATGCCCTAGAGAAGTCTCGGAAAAAGGCTAACCATGATATATGGAAGTATGTGGGATTTATAAAAAGGGCATTTAGAGAGTTTTAATCGATTTTGCAGTTGTTTTTGACTAAGAAAAATGTTGGAAATATGGCAGATATTCTAATTGGATTAATGTATGTATCAATTTAGTATTTTAAACATTTTTCTTTTTGTCTTTTTTATTGAGGGTATTTTTGTTTAATTTTATCTTAAATTTGGCTATATTTAAAAAAAAAAAAAAAAAATTAGAACATTTAGAAAAATTTGTCAAGAAAACACAATAAGAGGCATACACATGCAATCACTTTTCACATAGAGGAGATATTTTGGGGAATGTAAGTGAAGAAGAGGTATAGAAATGAGGTGATTTTTTATATTAAATCTGGAAGTATAAAAATTAATATCACATATAATGATGATGATGATGATGATGATGATTAACGTCCACTAAGACCTAATTGGTCTATCGGACCTTAAGAGGGTAAGTGATTACTTGCGATTCTTTAGAATAGTGTGATCAATATTTTGAAAATGAGATCTAATATGGGTATAGGGTGGACAATCTAAGAGAAAGTGCTTTTCATTTTCAACCTTCTTAGTGTCACAAAGGTGACACACTCTTTCGTCCCATGGCGTTTTAGGAATTGACCAACGCCCAGTTTCACTATGGAGCTCGTGAGAATTTGTTCTTATCTTAGCAATGCTTATTTTTTACTTTACACTTGGCAAAACAAATAGATAATTTTGATCTTCTAGATTAGAGTTGATTACATTTTGATTTGTTTTTTTTAATAGTGTCTTTATTTTGAAAAATGGTTTCTTCCATGATTCTCCAATAGTTTAGCCAAGATCGGCGTCTTTATGCCATCCTAGCTTGAGTTCATGATGGTTATGACTTGATTTTGAAGCAATTTTAGGTAGCCTCATGTCTTCCATGTTGTTTAACTTGTTCTTATATATTTTAATCAATTGATAATATCATCAAAATTTATAATTTTAATCAATTCATTAATGAATTTCAACAAAGATTAAAATACAAAGAGAATATTGAATATTTGAAAAAAAAGACAACTTGTTGACCGGTTATATATGTAACGTTTTTTTATTCGTACCCTGAAAAAATTGTTGGCAGAACAGTAATTCCATTATCCTCCACTTATGCTACAGCGGAGAGCTTCAGCCTTCAATACCAACACCAATATAAAGTATAAGTTTAGCTATCGAACCAAACAGAAGACTTTTTACCATGAATAGCAGTTCAATGGATTACGTAGAAGGAAAATTCTGTGAAAAATCGATGATATACAAGTAAGAAATTATGGCTAAAATAAAAATATTAAACAAATTAGGGAAGTTTCAATTAATCAAATGCGAATATCAAAGAAATTTAAAATGAAAAAAGTTTTATAAGAGGAGGGTTTTTCTTTTTTGATAGGGTTTTTCAAAGAACAAGTAATTAATTAACAGAATTTACATTAAATTATTTGTAAAAAATATATATTTACATTAAATTATTATTTGTAAAAAAATATATATTTTTAGTAGGTAGCTTAAATGTTTGTCTATTTTTTTTTTTCTTTGAAGTTCAACCAAAAATTATTAAAACTCCAACAAAAAAATTATTGTAACTCCATGTTTGAATGATAAAATATATATAATTTGAATATCCTATATTTAATATTTTTATACTTTAGTGTATTAAATTATAAAAAATGTCTAAAGAGAAAAATAGTCAAGTTAACACAACTCAGTTCAAATCATAAAAAAAATAGATTAAACATATGTAATATTTCCACACAACTCTTATGCTCTTCTGTTTATAAGCCAAGAGGAGAACTACACGGATACCAGAAAAGACAGTAGTCTCATAATAGGATTTAAAACCTACAGACAAGAGAGTACCCGGAAAAAATGACATTAGAATTGGGCGCAGATTAGCATACCCGAACTGTAAATGAATATCTGAAAAGAACTACATGGATATCTGAAAAGACAGTGATCTCATTATAGGAAAAATAGGAAAAATGACAGTAGTGTTGAGCTTCAGATTAATATAACTGAACTGTAAATCGTATGGGTTGACAGTCCTGTAAATGAAACCCTGATTTACCTGAGGGGTTGATAATCGTATAAATGGAACCCTGTTTTGCCTTGCGTAGAACTGACGTATGCAATCTATATGCAACCCTCAGTTCAACCCGTAATTACCTCCCAATATATGCAACATGGAACGATCATGTAGGATTAGGATTAGTGGTTACTATCTTAAAATAGTATAGATTTATTTTAACTTTGGTTTTAAGAAGGGTGGAAAGATAAAGGTAAAAACTCTTTTTTTCTTATAATTTTCATTTATTTAATTTATTATTATTATGACACCAATAAGCTCCATATTGAATTTAAGCATGGAATCACAATTCCTCTAATATTTAAGCATGGAATCACAATTCATCTAATATTGATATTGAACTGTAAAATCTGCATTCAAGAATAACACTTAAACTCCATATTGAATTTAAGCACAGAATCCAGCATCCACCTAATACTGTACTGTAAAAATCTGCACAATGAAATAGCAATAAATTCAGTGAATTAATTCTTCGTTGTATGATATCTAGAGATTTTAGTAAATTTCTATGACTCGAACTATCCATGGTATTCTGAAATAATTCGATGAAAGAAGTTAAATAAAAAGAGATGAACAGTGAGATCAAATGATTGCATGCCAAATATATCTTGATCCAAATCTGTGATCACCAACATCCCCCTCACTTGAACAATTAAGAATACAAGATAACTGTCTCAACAAGGATGCCAGAAAGTTTAAAATAACATTATGCAGCTGATTTGATAACCATGAATGCTAACTGAAATGATACGGATATTTACCTGCAAATCGCAGTCAAGAGATCGAAAGAGAGAAGAGCACAGTCACACAGTTCACTGTGAAACGAGAATATGGAAGAAAATGCAAAGCTAGAAAAATCTGACCGTGATCTCTCGTTAACATTTAATTTGATTCATTTGCAATTTGAATCTGGTCGATTAATTTGTAGCCAGGCATATATAGAAAGAATCGCAGCACGCACTTCGTGCTGTAATTTGATTTAAAAATAAAATTTAGACAATTACATAGATTGGTGGGGAGTTCTTTACAGTTTGTGGGTTTGAAACTAAGCTACCAATAATTCTCAAATTAATAAACGGGTATCTTCACTATCCGTTTAGATGTTTGAATCATTGCCAGAATTTATTTAGTTATTTTTTTGGCCTTCGAAGTTTGAATCATTACCATAATTTTTTTTTTTTTAAAAAGCCGGCACCTGGTGTGCCTATGCTGCTACTTAGATTGCACACTCATATAATGGAGTATGTTCGGAGTATACTCCATCGCCTATTGATCTACACCATCATAAAATTTAATTAATAATCATATAATCTTAACAAGCCCATTTTTCTCTCACTGATTAGGTTTTTTTTTTTTCTTTCTTTCTTTTCAAGCTAGGCAGCCTAAGCACGGGCCAGCCTTATTTCACAAATGGTTCCCATCCTTATTCCACAAATGGCTCGCACCCTCAACCTCTCCCATAAGATTTGAACCAGTAATCTGACCTAAGTAGTTTTTATTTTTATTTCTTTTCAAGCTAGGTTGAGACTAGGCAAGGGCTAACCCTATCCTACATATGGCTTCCACCCTCAACCTCTCCCATGAGATTTGAACCAGTAATCTAACAGAGTAGTTTTTATTTTTATTTATTTTCAAACTAGGCTAAGACTTAAGTAGTTTTTATTTTTATTTCTTTTCAAGCTAGGTTGAGACTACTCCAGGGCTAGCCCTATTGTGACATCCCCAAAAATAAAAGTTTTTTTGAAATTCAAAATTTATTAGAAAAATATTCCGTTTTTAGTAAATTCAAATTTGGAAAATTTTTGTCATTTATGGTAATCCCGAATTTCGAATTTGATAAATTGTAATTTATTATTATGACTGTTGGACGAGACCTGATTTGACCCAACTAACTATTTGACTATGACACTTGTATATAAACATAATATTGTTTAATTATTGAAGGAGGACAAATGGAACAACCATGTTAAATTTAGCTCACCATGACCCCATGAGTGGGGAACATGTTGGAACTACCTCTGGGCTGATTGTTATAAGTGGAAAATCAAAGATTTGGTGAAGATTTAGAAAGATGAAAATATCCCCAAGGGAGGGAAAAAAACCTAGGCAAAAAGCTTGTGGAAAAAAATAGCATATGTGACGAGGCAGGACGCTGCCTAGTATACTGGAAGGAGAAATTACTGTGTACTTTTTGTTATGAACACTAAACATTAAGTGTGAGGCAATGATGAGATTATAGAGAGTGGAAGACATTGTTGAAGAGGACATTCCAAGTTTTCCCTCATGGACTCATGGTCAGGCTAGGGGGTGAATTGGGTGATTTGGCTGCCTTGTTCTAAGGTTGGGAGGAACATGGTTGTTCCCTTTGTCTTTCTGCGAATTGGTTCAGATACGTTAACCCTCTCCTTCTCTGTTAGAATAATTAAATGTACATCTGATGTATGCACTTGTTTGTGTTGAAGTAAAATATCTTGCGTTAAATGTACATCTGATGTATGCACTTGTTTGTGTTGAAGTAAAATATCTTGCGGAAATCTGTTCGTATGTGGAATTTATAAATAGATAATTTATTTCTGAAATAATACGCAGACGATCTTCTGTAATTGACCTTTACATGGTATTATCTACGTGTTTTAACAAGTCTTAATATATGAAAAAGTTATGGGTATCTCTATTTAATTTTTTTTTTCAGAAAGTTCATAGTTAATAGCTGAGTTTTCTCCTCGTTAAAGGGAAAGGTACAAGACAGACTGAACTCTACAGATATATGTAAACATAAACGTATTGATTTCACATAAAAAGTTATAAATAAATATATAAATAAACAAAAGCGCATTTACATAGAGGCCGATGTCATAACATATATATATATATATATATATATATATATATATATATATATATGGGTGAAACATAGTACACCAACTAGCAGTAAAACCAATTTTTGTATAGAGAAATATCAAATCCAAGAGTATGACACTCCTCTCTAGTTTTCTTTGTGACAATAACATATAAGATTCAATAAGCCGCACTGATAAGATATACATGTTACAGAAGCAAAATTATTCCATAAGAGTCAAGATGAAGAGAAGCTCCAACATTATAAATCACCTGCTAATAGAATAGTTAAGTATACATTTTCTAATGTGGAAAACCCAAATGGAGGAATTTAACCACTACTTTAAACTCTAGATAATTTTAGGATGAATATACACATGACACGGAATTTCAAATCCTACCAGTCTAACAATGATAGACGCACCGGTATAGAAATACATAAATCTGTCTATAATTATACATCTAATTAGGCGTTTTGGAATAAAACACAGAATCGTAACCTCATATACCGTATTCATTTTATTACTCATTATTATATCTAATCTAACTATTACAGGTTCAGATCAAACACATCTGTAATAAAACAAGGCTTGTTGACAGGAAATAAAATGATATAAATGATAGATCTAATACACATCGATCTATTTCTTCGAAATCAAACATTCCAGATTTGGAACAGAGCTTTCAATTTAAATTATAATCCACGGTGAATAAATTCCCAGAGTAGGGTGAGGGCCGAGACGATAAAGAGAATTTGTCTAAACCAGTCTTTTTTTTACTTCAAACGAACAGAATAGCCCGGTGCTTAAAGAGTTGTGAGATTCAAGATAATAACCAGAGAAAGCTTAAAGTTTTCTATTAAGAATTTTCTCCCTTTTCAAACCCGATAGGAGACTGAGGAGACAACACAGGATGACTACATGCAAATTTGCAACATCTACTGCCTTAACTCTGGAGGGGTTACAGAAGGGAACTCGAGTACCTTTTGTGCTGAGTACACGGTTGATTTTTCTTGAAGACCTTTGCGTAGACAAAATGCTTGAAAGAATCACCATATGAAGGTCAGGAAAATATATATTCAAGGAAAAACTTGAGGGAAGCATGAACAAAGTGATACTAATAAACATAAAAAAAAAAATAGATCATGCTAGGACGATTACTTAACTTCCGATTTTCGGCTCACATGACTGTCACCCTTGTTGTTCTCCATCTGGACAGACGCACAGGGCCGTGGATGGATGGGGCAATAATCCACTGATGGGTACCCTCGCATCAAACATGGCCCATCATCAGTGATGTGCATCAATTCAAGAAAACTATTTAAAACAATACAAAACATCTTTACATAACATTCACGAACAATGAAAATAGAGTAAACGACTACTAGGTTCCTTAATATTTGGACGACGTATGTTAGTTCGAGCATTGTGAACCTTAGGTATTTATTTTATACCAAAAGTAGATCTAACTGTCAAGCTTAAGCTACCTTTTAAATGAACAAATATGCCGTGCATAGACATATTAATAATTATCTCCCACACACTAAAAGAATACTTAATAGTTGAGTTATAGATCCACTCTTAATAATTACACGGAATATATTATTAATTCAACTATTGACATAGAAAAACTCTAGCTACTAGGTTCAAAATGGCCTGGATAGCGAAAATGATAGATGGCATCTGAGAAATTTCAAGGAACTACGCTGGTACTGTAAGTTATCTCTGTATGCCGAAAATCGCAAAGGCCTTCAGTCCAATACTGCACAACCAGTGGAGACCACCACTGATATGAGATAGATTATACAACACTATGTTCCTTCACAATGGGTCTCCTTCATGAAACACTACCCTTCCTCGAATAAACGAGAGGTGATTCACTATGACCTCACGAGGGGTGGGCGTATACTAAGATAACAAAGGGGACTGAGATTGTAACTAAAGGAAGGTAAACCAGAGACCTCCTACGTATAACCATTTCCATTATCCAAGCTATACTATTGAGAAACCTTCTCGACAAATGACTCCATAATCTGAATAATAATTATATTACACCTCGGTTTTAGAAAAAAATCAACTAACCAGATGCTCTTACCTTTGTTCGGAGTCCCAACGGAAGAGGTCCACCCAAGATGTTTGGTTCTAGTACGATCCTACAACTTGAGTATTGAACAGTTACAAAGAAGGTTGGATAACTCGACCATCATTGCAGAGAAAACATAGAGCCGATGTCGAGAAGAATAATGAAAACAGTAACCCTAGCACCCGTCTACTAGTCTAGTGACGCTTAATGATAGTCCCTAAACTCAGTACTATATCTAGGGAAAGGTGGCAAGGTTTCGTAGGGACACATTAAACTCGCAATAATCCCAAGGGGTTGTTCCTCGAATGCCTTAAACGCCCTGGCAGGAGGGTCATTACACCTTCTCCTCCATATCTGAAGTTGACCCCATCTTAGTCCTCGAAAAATGGAATTGACAGAGAGTTTAGATTCCTCGTTCTAGTTTGGTTAGGATTCGAGGTGCTCAATCGAAAGTCCTTTAAGGAGAGGGAAGGCCTCTTATCCAGAATTAATTCGAATGGGACGATATTTATCCCTGCAGGGGTGAGGTGAGAACCGACCCTTAACTACCCTTTCCATGTCCAATCTTTGTATGTATTGGGACCATGTGGATAGTAAATAATTCATTAAGTTCTTTGACATCGTATCCGAAGAAAATTATTGAGCACTCCAGAATTTATGAAGGGTCATTTCTAACACGCAACTTACAGTAGGCCTCAGTGGCGCAATTAATCTATTAATGGACTTATATAGATATAGGTTTTTGTTTTAAATGTTTTTGGCACAATTAGTTTGTTTATATATAATGTTGAATAAGCATTTGATATCACAACGTGTTTTAGCAATAGTTTTATAGGTATAAAAATCATTGCGTAAACACTGTGGGATCTATATGTATAGTCTTCTAAGGGTAGAAGTATAACCCATGTGTTTAAAAATAGAAGGACACACTTATATGATTGCAAGGAGTCGAGGGTTACGAGAAAGAGGTAAAGTTTTTATAAATTTACTTATAAAATAGTCTTGGTAAGTATTAGTGTGGGAGGAAGAAGTTATAAATCTCCTTGTAATAAGATTGAGTTAGATATATCTTTAAATTGAGAATCTAGGACTCCAAAGATTTTTTTTTTTTTTTTTTTTAA
>ML778258.1:1783143-1836147 GCA_009831015.1 Picea engelmannii
ATCAGAGCAAAGGTTTACAACACTTAGACCTTGAACAGGGCCATCTGATTTACTTAAGTATATATATATATATATATATATATATATATATATATGTTTATGTAAAACTAATAAACCTTTATTGTTACAGACATAAAACCTTTTATGTTTTGTGTTAATCATGGCATCACAAGATGGCGGGGAAATCATAATCGATCGGAATCTTGGACAAAGACTTCCAGAAAAATAGATACAGAATAGTAATGGAAGCTCACCTACTGAAGTTCTGGAAACAATGAGGAATCTCATCGTCGAACTGTAGGTTTTCAAAGATGACAATGAAAAACTAAAGAAAGCTCAGTAGGAACAACTAAAAATTAATGAATTCCTGCGCAGTATAGTGACAAAGAAAAGCCCAAAGGACGATAATAACGACGAAGAAATTATCAAGAAGGCTTCTAATAAATCTGGACCTGAAACATAATAAGGAGACAATTTTTCTGAAGGTACACTTCCAGCTGAGGATAAAACAAAAATAGACAGAACGAGAAAACAAGTAGACCACCTCAAAGAATAATTCAAGAAAATTAAACCAACTACCTTTGATGGAGAATCCAGAACAAGAGAAGAAGTTGGGCCATGGTTATTGGACATCAAAAAATACTTCCAGATATATCACTATTCCAACAACATGAAGGTTAGAATGACCATTTACAATCTGAAAGGGAAGGCCAACATTTGGTGGTAAGACCTGAAATTGGCCAAGGGCCTAAAGGAGAAACAGATGGAATGGTCTGACTTTAAGAAATATTTCAAGAAGCAGTACCTGTCGAAAAGCTACTCTGAAAGGAAAACGAAGGAAGTTTACGAGTTAAGACTTGGACAAATGACAATAGAGGACCTCATAAATAAATTCTTGGAATTACTAAGGTTCGTACCTTACATCCGGGAGGATAAGGTAAAAATTCAGTGATTCTTAAGCTATTTACCACAGTCCCATAGGGACAGAATTGAGTTTGACAACCCCAAATCTTTGAGTGAAGTATTCAGGAAAGAATGAATGTTCTATGACTAGTATAAACAACGAATAGAGTTTTCCAAAGCCTGGAAAGATAAGAAACAAGATTGAATGAAGCAGCGGAAGAAAGGATACCAACCGACTCCTTATCAGAATGCAGCAAAAAGATTTTTGAGAAAATATTTTCAATCCAATCATCCGAATATGCAAGGCAGCGGTAAAATGGTAAATCTAGGAATGAAGAAGTTTGGGGACAACCCTTGCGAACCATTAAAGTGATGTGAATGTGGAGAACCTCATCTAAGGAGGAACTATCCACGTTTAATCTCAACAAACAGGACTGCGGTTCATAATTTGTAGGAAGCCTCGATGGTGGGTGACGTGGGTAGAAGCTTGCATTGGATAAATGCAATTATAGATGGTCAGCAAGCTCACCACCAATCCTCAGTGGTAGAAATCGAAGGTAAAATCAATAACACTTGAATTTCTGTTTTAATTGACCCTGGAGCTACGTTAAGTTATATTACTCCTCATGTAGTAGAGTCAAATAAACTTAAGAAACTGAAACATGCAAAATCATGGCTGGTACAACTAGCAACATAAACTAAAAGGAAAGTAGTTGACTTTATTTTTTATTTTGAATTCATCTTAGATGGTCAAAACATAAGATGAGATATGAACATCCTACCACTAGGATCTTATGATATGATTATTGAAATGGATTGGTTGGAAAAGAACAAAGAAGTACTAGATTGTTATACAAAGACACTTAACTATAAAGACGATTGTGATACTACTAGATCATCCCAAGGTATACCGAAACCTGTATTAGTTAGACAAGTTTCAGCTATGCAATTGAAGAAATGTATGAGAAAGGGATGTCATGTGTATGCCATCCAAGTAACAAATCTGTTAGAAAAAGAAGATAAGCCAAAGTTATAAGACTTTGTTGTCCTACATGAATTCAAAGACATGTTTGTGGATGAAATACCATAATTACCTCCTAGAAGGGAAATAGACTTCTCCATAGACCTACTACCTAGTTCAACCCCTATTTCTAAAGCACCTTACCGAATGAGCTTACCAAAATTGACAAAATTAGAAATACAATTACTAGAATTGTTGCACAAAGAATATATCAGATCAAGTGTTTCACTAATGGGGGCACCAGTCCTCTTTGTGAAAAAGAAAGATGACACTCTAAGACTTTGTATCAATTATAGACAATTGAATAAAATGATTATTAAAAACAAGTACCCCTTACCGAGGATAAATGACTTGTTTGATCAAGTAGGTGGGAGCAAGGTCTTTTTGAAATTGGATTTACAATCCGTTTATCAAGTTAGGATAAAGGGTGAAGATGTAAGAAAAACAACTTTTCAAACAAGATATGGACACTACGAATTCGTATTCATGCCTTTCGTACTCACTAACGCACCAGCCATGTTTATGTACCTAATGAACAGTATTTTCAGTCACTACTTAGACAAGTTTGTATTAGTATTTATCGACGATATTCTAGTCTATTCTAAAATGGAGGAAGAACATGAAGAACACTTAAGAATAGTTTGAAAACATTGAGGAAACACAAACTGTATGCCAAATTTGATAAGTGTGACTTTTATCAATAGAAAATACAATATCTAGGACATGTAATTTCAGCATAAGGCATTGTCATAGACACTAAGAAAATAAAAGCTATCATGGAATGGCCAATACCTAAGGATGTAGGGGATATCCAGTCATTCATGGGAATCACCAGATATTATCGCAGATTTATAGAGGGGTTTTCCAAGATAGCCTACCCTATCACGTCATTACAAAAGAAAGGGACCAAGTTTAACTGGTCATAGAAGTGTGAAGACAATTTTAACAAGTTGAAGGAGTTACTCACAACTGCGCCCATATTGAAGGCAGCATACCTAGATAAAGACTTTACCATATATGTTGATGCAAGTAAAGAAGGACTAGGTGTTGTCCTAACTCAGGAAGGACACATGATTTGTTATGAGTCTCGTAAGTTAAAAGAACATGAGTGAAATTATGCCACTCATGAATTAGAATTGGAAGCGGTAATACACGCCTTAAAAATGTGGCGACACTACATAATGGGCAGAAAATTCCTACTATTGACAGATAATAGTGGTGTGAAATATCTATTTAAACAACCAAATCTTAATGCAACGCAATCAAGATGGCTAGCCTTCTTGAGAAAATTCGACTTTGAGTTCAGACATATCAAGGGTAAGGAAAATAAGGTAGAAGACACATTAAGAAGAAGAGTCCATGGGTTATTTTAGATAAATATCAGCAGGAGAAAAGGTGACCTGGAACAAAGTATAAGGACGACAAGTATTAACGATGAAAATTACACAAATATAATGGAAAAATTACAAAACAATACCACAAACTCAGATAAACCATATCTGAGTATCGACAAGAAGGGACTAGTATGATTTAAAAATAGACATTACATACCAGATTGAGCAGAATTAAAGTTAATAGTCTTAGACGAAGTGCATAAGAAACTGTATTTTGGCCATCAAGGATACCACAAAATAATAGCAACACTTAGAAATTTATTTTACTGGCCTAATATGAAGGTCAAAACGACAGAATATTTGGCTAGCTGCCAACATTGTCAGCAAGTTAAGGCCAAACACCAACATCCAACCGGCCTACTACAACCATTACTAGTACCAGAATGGAAATGGGAGACCATATCACTGGATTTCTTTACAGGTTTTCCCAAAACTCATAAACATAATGATTCTATTATGGTTGTAATCGATAAACTTAGTAAGTCTGCACACTTTATCCTTGTAAAGTCTACTTTTAAATCTATAAACATTGCTGAAATATTTATGAAATAAATTTTTAGACTGCATGGTATTCCTAAAATGGTGATTTCAGATAGAGACGTAAAATTCACATCCGCTTTTTGGAAGAAATTGTTTGCAGGAATAAATATTAATATGAATTTTAGTATGAGTTATCATCCACAAACGGATGAACAGACCGAAAGGACAAACCAAATTGTAGAGGATATGCTCTGCATGTACGTAAGAACAAAACCAAACAAGTGGGACGACTACCTACATCTGATAGAATTTGCATATAACAATGGGTATCAAACTTTGGCCAAGCTAAGCCCCTTCCATACACTGTATGGAAGAAAATGTATGACTCCAATTAGTTTGGATAACCTGGTTAACAGACTCATGGTTGGGCCAGAGATGCTCCAAGAAATGAACAATATGCTAAGGAAGGTACAACAAAACTTAAAGGAAGCACAGGATAGACAGAAGAGCTATGCAGACCAGAAAAGAAGACACTTGGAATTTCAAGTGGGAGATCATGTGAATTAAAATTTAAAGCCTGAAAGATTTCACTCAAATTCGGGAATTGTGCCAAGATGAAACACAGGTTTTGTGGGCCCCTTGAAATACTAGCTCGAATTGGATCCATAGCTTACCAACTTGCACTTCTAGCTAATCTAGAATTCATAATGTATTCCATATTCCTTTATTGAAAAATTATGTTCATGACCCTACTCACATGATTGATTGGAACTTGGTGTAGGTGGAACCAGAAGGCAAGTTCCAGGTGGAACCCCTGCGCATTCTAGACCAGAGAGAAATAGCACTTCGGAACGGAGCCATCACTTAGGTAAAGGTGCAATGGAAGCACTTTAGCCCTCAGGAGGCCACTTGGAGTTGGAGGGAGATTTGCATAAATCTCATCCAATCATGTTCAAAGAAAGGAACGAACACCGAGGACAACGTTTTATTGAAGGGGGAAAGGATGTGACATCCCCAAAAATAATTTTTTTTTTTGAAATTCAAAATTTATTAGAAAAATATTTCGTTTTTAGTAAATTCGAATTCGGAATTTTTTTGCCATTTATGGAAATTCCAAATTTCGAATTTGAAAAATTGTAATTAATTATTCTGAGTGTTGGACATAGACCCGATTTGACCCAACTAAGTATTTGACTATGACACTTGTATGTAAACAGAATATTGTTTAATTATTGTAGGAGGACAAATGGAACAACCATGTTAAATTTAGCTGACCATGACTCCATGAGTGGGGAACATGTTGGAACTACCTCTGGGATGATTTTTATAAGTGGAAAATCAAGGATTTGGCCATTAGAAGCCCCTGAGAAACAGGGATTTAGAAAGCTTTAAAAATCCCCAAGGGAGGGAAACAGACCTAGTAAAAAATATTGTGGGAAAAAATAGCATATGTGAGGAGGCAGGACACTGCCTAATATGATGGAAGGAGGAATTATTGTGTACTTGTTGTTATGAACACTGAACATTAAGTGTGAGGCAAGGAGGAGATTACAGAGAGTGGAAGACATTGTTGAAGAGGAAATTCCAAGTTTTGCCTCATGGACTCATGGTCAGGATAGGGGGTGAATTGGGCAAGTGATTTGGCTGCCTTGTTCTACGGTTGGAAGGAATGTGGTTGTTCCCTTTGTCTTTATGTGAACTGGTTCAGATATGTTAACCCTCTCCTTCTCTATTAGAATGATTAAATGTACATCTGATGTATGCACCTATTTGTGTTGAAGTAAAATATCTTGTGGAAATATGTTCGTATGTGGAATTTATAAACAAATAATTTAGTTCTGAAATCATCTCTTCTGTAATTGACCTTTACATGGTATTATCTATGTGTTTTAACAAGTCTGAATATATGAAAAATTTATGGGTATCTCTATTTAAATTTTTTTACAGAAAGTTCATAGTTAATAGCTGAGTTTTCTCCTCGTAAAAGGCAAAGGTATGAGACAGTCTCGACTCTACAGATATATGTAAACATAAACTTATAGATTTCACACAAAATGTTATATATATATATATATATATATATATATATATATATATATATATATATATATATTTTCTTTTGTAGTTGGTACCTTACATCGACATATTTGACTAGACGAAAAGGGTGTAACTGTACATAAACACATTTACACAGAGCCTGATCTCATAGCATATATATATATATATATATGGGTGAAAGACAATATGCCAACTAGTAGTAAAAACACTTTTTCTACAAAGAAATATCGAATCCGAGAGTTTGAGACTCCTCTCTAGTTTTCTTTGTGACAATAGCAAATAAGATTCAATAAGCTACACTGATAAGATATACATGTTACAGAAGAAAAATTATTCCATAAGAGTCAAGATGAAGAGAAGATCCAATGTTATAAATCACCTACTGATAGAATAGCTAAGTATACGTTTTCTAATGTGGAAGATCCAACTGGAAGAATTTAACCACTACTTTAAACGCTAGACAATTTTAAGATGAATATACACATGAAACAGAATTTCAAATCCTATGAGTCTAAACAACGATAGATGTACCGGTATAGAAATACATAAATTTGTCTATAATTATACATCTAATTAGGCGATCTGGAATAAAACACAGAATCGTAACCTCATATACCGTATTCATTTTATTACTCAGTGTTATATCTAATCTAACTATTACAGGTTGAGATCGAACACATTTGTAATAAAACAAGGTCTATTGACATGAAACAAAATGATATAAATGATAGATCTAATACACATAGATCTATTTCTTCGAAATCAGACATTCAAGATTGGTAACAGAGCTTTCAATTTAAATTATAATCCATGGTGAATAAATTCCCAGAGTAGGGTGAGGGCCGAAACGATAAAGAGAAATCATCTAAACCAGTCTTTTCTTTACTTCAAACGAGCAGAGTAGCCCGGTGCTTAAAGCGTTGCGAGATTCAAGCTAATAACCAAAAAAAGCTTAAAGTTTTATGTTGAGAATTTTGTCCCTTTCAAAACCCGATAGGAGACTAAGGAGACAACACGGGACGACAACATGCAAATTTGCAACACTGACTGCTCAAACTCTGGAGGGGTTACATAAGGGAACTCGAGTACCTTTTGTGTTGAGTACAAGGTTGATTTTTCTTGAAGACCTTTGCGTAGACGAAATGACTGAAAGAATCACCATATGAAGGTTAGGAAAATATATATTCAAGGAAAAACTTGAGGGAAGCATGAATAGAGTGATACTAATAAACATAAAAAAAAACACATCGTGCCTCGACGATTACTTAACTTCCAATTTCCGGCTCGCATCATTGTCACCCTTGTTATTCTCCATCTGGACAGACGTATAGGGTCATGGATGGATGGGGAAATAATCCACTGATGGGTAGTGATGTGCATGAATTCAAGAAAATGATTTAAAACAATACAAAACATCGTTGCATAACATTCACAAACAATGAAAATAGAGTAAACGACTATTGTGTTCCTTAATATTTGGACGACGTATGTTAGTTCAAGCATAGTAAACCTTAGGTATTTATTTTATACCAGAAGTAGATCTAATTGTTGAGCTTAAGCTACCTTTCAAACGGAAAAATATGTCATGCATAGACATATTAATCATTATCTCCCACATAGGAAAAATAATACTTAATAGTTGAGTTATAGATCCACTGTTAATAATTACAGGGAATATATTATTAATTCAACGATTGACACAAAAAAACTCTAGCTACTAAGTTCAAAATGGCGGGGATAGAGAAAATGATAAATGGCATATGAGAAATTTCAAGGAACTACATTGGTACTGTAAGTTATCTCAATATGCCGAAAATCACAGAGGCCTTCAGTCCAATACTGCACAACCAGTGGAGACCACCATTGAGACGAGATAGATTATACAACACTATGTTCCTTTACAATGGGTCTCCTTTGTGAAACGCTACCCTTCCTCGAATAAATGAGAGGTGATTCACTATGACCTCATGAGGGGTGGGCATATACTAAGACAACAAAGGGGACTCATATTGTAACTAAAGGAAGGTAAACCATAGACCTCCTACGTATAACCATTTCCATTATCCAAGATATACTGTCGAGCGACCTTCCCAGAAAATGAATCCATAATATGAATAATAATTATATTACAAGGGTTTCAGAAAAAAATCGACTAACTAGATGCTCTTACCTTTGTGCAGAGTCCCAATGGAAGAGGTCCACCCAAGACATTTGGTTCGAGTACGAGCCTACAACTTGACTATTGAATAGTTACAGTTACAGAGAAGGTTGGATAACTCGACCATCATCGTAGAGAACACACAGAGACGATGTCAAGAAGACTAATGAAAAAAGTAACCCTAGCGCTCGTCTACTAGTCCATTGACGCTTAATGGCAGTCCGTAAAACTCATTACTATAGCTAGGGAAAGGTGGAAAGTTTTCAGAGGGACACATTTAACTTGCAATAATCCCAAGGGGATGTTCCTAGAATGCCTTAAACACCCTGGTAGGAGGGTCATTACACCTTCTCTTCAGTATCCGAAGTTGACCCCATCTCAATCCTCGAAAAATGGAATTGAGACACAGTTCAGATTCCTCGTTCTAGTTTTGTTAGGGTTTGAGGTGCTCAATTGAATGTCCATTAAGGAGAGGGATGTTAAAATGGAAGTGTTGGAATAATGTAGAAATTAGGATGCTTAGTTAATATTTACGTATCTAAGTTGTTGTGTGCCTGTCCAATTTGAGGTTTGCTGGTGGCTTCAGATCCACATTTGTAGGATGTCAGTTCAAGCTTGTTTGCGTTATTTAAATGTAATGATTGGCTTCAATAATCAACGAAGGTGAGCTCTGCTCACATATTCAGTTCTGGCTCTGTTAATTAATATGGTATGAGAGCATGAGGGGCTTGGGCCAACTCCCTCACAGGAGTACCCAGGATCCTAAAAGTATGTTGTCATCTCTTGCCAAGGTCTGTGGAAGCTGCGTGTTGGAGCAGTTATGCATTGACGTGAAGAACGAGAAGCCGCCACTGCGAGCTGTGTTCAAGGACGTTGTTGGAGGAGAGCGTGGACAATGCTAGAGGATCATTGAGGAGTGATCGCTTCAGAGAAGCATGCACAAAATCACGTGTAAGAAGGATTTTACATTCACTAGCCAATTTTGTGGAGGGATTTACATTGTGTGGAGATTTTGAAAGCTCCTGTATTCAAAGAGGGCGAAGAGCTGGGGGAGCATCCCTGCTAGTATTGCTTCGATTATGTACATAGGCATATCACTAGTGTGAGGCGTCGCTTAGACACTTTTGGTTGAATGAATTCGATGGTTCAAACCATTATAGGGAAAGCCGATGGAGTAACTGTGAAATTTTTTGTTAAAAGACGCGATTATTCATCAGTTGCGCAATCTCTTCGTGTAGGATCGATATTGTAAGGAAGTAAACGTCTACCTCAGATTCCAGAGGAGACGCCAGCCAAATTTGTTGGTCTCAAGGTGCCTGCATGAAAGTATAGAATTGATGAGCACTACTCCTAGCAACCAATACACGACCATCCGGCAGCAAATTAGTAGTGGAGTGATACACGCGAGGAATCGTAGTCGCTTGGAAGACAGAAAATGAAAGTTGTCTTGGATTGTAAATCACTGGATTCAAGATAGGTTGCGAAGCAAAACCGAAGCCCTAAGAAAACGAATGCGTCGAGAATGGCACACTCAAAAGATTAATCTCCAAGGCTGTGAGCTGATTAGTAAGAGTAAAAACCATAGTAAACGTCTGCCCAAGGAGAACTAATTGAGGAGGCGATATCACTAATTGATCGGGATCGCCCCAACCTATCTTGCCTACGGTTATAAAACCTAAATTGCTCGCAAGATTGGAACTAAGACATATCATTGTCGGCTCATTTGAAAGAGTGGAGAGAGCCAATCGCTCTACAGTGAGGCGGATCGTTGTCTATGGTGGATGGGATCGTGAGACAGATCGCTTTACAGTGAGGCGGATTTCATTGCAATCCGCGCTTGAGAGGAAAATTAATCGACCTACCCAGGCAGAGCTTTTGATGCCGCGGAGTTCTGAGCCATTTCAGTTGTTTAATTGTCTGAATTGATTTCAGTTACATTTCCAACAATGTTCTGCAAGATGTTCGAGGCACTCCCGATCGTCTGTGTCCATAGTGTAGTGTGAAGGAGCCTGCATAGAAGAGACATGAAGTAGGATCTGTGCGCTAGAGACTGTGAGAATAACCAACACCTGTGTGGAGTTGACTAGCAGATTCGTGACTTGGAGTGGAACACCAGAGTGGAGAGTGAAGGATGAGCTACCGAGAAGGGTAGCGACATGTGGTGTTGTGCTGCGTGTGAGGAAGAGGAGAAAACGTCGGGGGGGGGAGCTGTCAAGAGCTCCAGATTACTGCAGATGTGTCATTGTGAGAGAGATCAATGTACGTGAAGGAGATCACTGCTAGTTTTAATACACCATCAAGATTAGCTGAAAGTGTTGAAGGCGCAGCAGAAGCATAGTGAACGAGGAAGCTCTTGCATTGTTGATTGGCATGAGAAAGATTTGGTGGTTGTCGCAAAGAATTTGTAAAGGGAAGAGCTGTTAGCATACAAGAGAAATTTTCATGGGTTGGAAAAGGAGACTTAAACAATTTCAGAGAGAACTCAAACAAATGGGGAGAAAGATTCAAAGAGCACAGGAAATATATTTTGCAGGTAAATATAAAGTGTCTTCAGCAGTAGTCGAGGAATACATACCTGATGGAGACCAGGATCAGATTGCGGATCTGGAGAAGATTGATGAAGATGGAAAAATCAATGAAATATTGAAAAGGTTAATGCCAGTTTTACCATCATTTTCGGGTAAAAATTTTGATCTTTGGAAAATGAAAATGGAAGGTTTACTTGGATCAGTAGATTTATGGGAATTTGTTCAAAATGGTTATGAAGATCCTAGTGAGAAGAGAAGAGATAAATTAACATTATATCTTGTTAGTTCAACATTGAATAATGACATCTTGTTTGCTCTCATACCATGTTAAAATGGGAGAGTAGAGTGATATAAACAAATATTCTATTACTTCAATATCAATACAATGGACTCTATTATATAGAGTGTACAGGTTGTTATTGGATCTAACTTATTCTAAAAATAAGTGGGGAGGTTGAGAGAATATCTCAACCACACACCAAACAAGGATCTCACAAATCCAACTCTCTAACAACCTCTTAATAATAGGATCACACAACTCACGTAGAGATCAACTCTACCTCTCAATACATTAGCAAGTATATTAGATAAGTAGGAATTATATATTCCAACAAGAGAAAACCTCTTATCCAGAATTAATTCTATTTATCCCTGCAGGGGTGAGGTGAGAACCCACCCTTAACTACCATTTCCACCTCCGAAGATCTTCGTAAGTATTGGGACCAAGTGGATAGTAAAGAATTCATTAAAGAAACTTATTGAGCACTCCCGAATTTATGAAGGGTCATTTCTAACACTCAACTCACACTAGGCCTCGCTAGCGCAATTCATTTGTTAATGGACTTATATAGATATAGGCTTTTGTTTTAAACGTTTTATGGCACAATTAGTTTGTTTATATATAACGTTGAATAAGCATTTGATAGCGCAACATGTTTTGGCAAAAGTTTTATAGGTATAAAAATCGTTGAGTAAACACTGTGGGATCTATATGTATAGTCTTCTAAGGGTAGAAGTATAGCCCATCCGTTTAAAAATAGAAGGACACACTTATATAATTGCAAGGAGTCGAGGGTTACCAGAAAGAGGTAAAGTTTTTATAAATTTACTTATAAAACAGCTTTGGTAAGTATTACTGTGGGAGGAAGAAGTGCTAAATCTCCTTGTAATAAGATTGAGTTGGGTATATTTTTAAATTGAGAATCTAGGATATCAAAGTGTTTTTATTTTTATTTATTTTTAAATTAGAAGTATATTACATTTATTTAAGATAGATGGTTTGGAGGTTTAACCTTTCTGATAAGATTTGAATCAGTAATCTGACAGAGTTGTTTTTATTTTTATTTCTTTTCAAACTAAGTTAAAACTAAACAGTGAACAGTCTTATTTCATAATGACTTCCACCCTCAACTCCTATCATGAGATTTGAACTAAAACCCATATAAACCAAATTATCTATAACTCCAGTAATGGGTTTTAGTTTAGCTTAGTAGTTATGTATTCTATATGAAATCCGTGAAACTAAAGAGACTAAAGGCAACTCAAACAGCAGCATGGCGAAGAGGTCTTGAGATCCAGCCACGTTGAGAGACAGTATATTCTATCGAGTTGATCCGCATCTTGGTTCTTGAGAAACCCTATTTGACAAAGCTGGATAATCAGAATTATCACTCGGAGAAGCAACATTTGACAGCTGTAGCTCACCCTCAAGGACGCCGTTTCATTATCAAAGGTCTCCTAAAAAGAATCTATTGAATGAACTCGAATGAACTAGCTTCTGAGGAGGCGTAGGAAAAATCCTTGCATATACTCTGTGGAAACAAAAGGATTTATCTGACGATAACTCTCGTGCATATTTGCTATTAGAGCAACTTCGTGTTCTTCGATTGGAGGAAGCCGGGAACGATCAGCGCAAAGAGATCAATACCATCACTTATCCTTTCGAACGATGTTTGCAATGTGCGTTTAGCTTCATGTTGTAAACTGAAACGTAAACCTAAACCTAAACTTTGTGTGGAAAGGAGAGGAGAAGAGAAGGATATTTGGTAGTCGAAGGATTGATAAGAAGATCTCTGTCTGGCCGACTGTAATGTGATAAAGGCGACAGAGGGTTCTGCAGGAGTGGCTGAAACAGATCTTTTCGTGCCGTGGATGAGTACAGATTGAGATCGAGTTCAGAAATCATGAAGATTGGTTATCAATATGAACAAATATTGCGATCGAGGTCATTTGGTTCTTGATCTTCTTGTTCAAGTGGTTGCAAGCGGCCTGGTGGTTATAATGATGACGGAGCAGTTAGTGATCATGAGGGGCATTCATTCAATATTTGTTGCCTTTGATAAATGTGATTTCAGATTTTCTCTCTTATCGTGAAAAAGGAGTGGACGCCATGGATCCTCTAGCTGGGTGCAGTCATCATGGGCTTCCTCTTTCATAAGATTTGTGCAGAATCTCCTTCCACATTGTCCCGCTTGGTATAATAATTTGTTCTCCCATTCTTTCGTTTGTCTTATGTGATAGAAAAGTCATAATTTTCGTCAACAAGACAAACAACATGATCATCTCCACATTCATTCGCTCTGATCGTTTTACATGACTTTCAGTCTTATCGTTTCATTTCAAAGGAATCTAGCAATTGGCTTATGTTGTTTTGCATTGATATTCTCTGGTTTCTGTTCATGTGGGCATCAAAGTATGCTTAATCGGCACGCTAAATGAGAGAGCAATCAATCATCCCCAATTTCTCAAGTGACTGTGACTCGCATCCAGGTCCACTTGACTGGGAAAACCCTCCTAATGTGATGTGGATTACACATTAAAATGTCCTTGTAGGGTTAGCTGACGGGTTAGAGGCTTAATCAGAAGTGGGTTTTCAAAAAAGAAGGTGGATTTTCAAATACCATTGTCATCATGACACGGCGGTGTTCCTATGTTGTGAAGATATAGTGAAAGGGTTACAATTGCCAGTGTAAATTTGTATAAAGTTTTCAACAGCTTCAGTGATAGGGTTTCGTTTTCGAGTATCAATTTCATATAAAACACTACTGAGTGGATCGAGATTGAGTGGTCATACATCGAAGATGAATAATCCTTGCGATTAATTTTTTTTTGGAGTGATTTAACAAAGAGATATTGTTTTAACATTTTGTTCGTAAAATTTTCTGGTTAAATATTTTATTAATAAAGAAATTATAATTTATTGATGATGATGATTTTATAAATTTAATGTTAAAATTGAGAATATATAAACATATTTTTTAATTATTTTTTTAATTTTTAATTAAAAATTATTTTGAATTTTAAGGTTAAATATTTTATTAAGAAAAAAGTTATAATTTATTATAAAATTTATGTTAAAATTAGAAATATATAAACTTATTCTTAATTATTTTTCTTATTTTTAATTAAAAAATATTCTTAATTGTTTTTCTTACTATTAAAGAAATATTTTTAATATAATGAAAGAAAAAAAAAAGCTTGAGGGTAAATTTACTTTCTATATCATAAAGTTTAGGAAGAGGATAAATATACTTCATGGTATCATAAAGTTTTTAGAGTTATAAAGTGAAAGGTAATAGTTGATAGCAAGTGGCATTAATACAACAAAGTTGTAGGATTGAATTCCATGTGTCCTCTCAACATTTTAATGACATATGAACTACATTAAATGATGTGATATTTAGGTCCAGAACTTTTGATTACTTGGTAAATGTGCACAAGTTGGAGGTGGTAATGAATGAGATTTATCTTTCCATCTAAATCCATAGGAATGGTAAAGAAATGTTTCACTTTTGTTTATTTTTACAATTATATCGAGTCAAAATCTCAAATCTCAAATCAATGTAATGTTGCATAATTTAGTGGTGGTAAAGGAAATGATCATTAGGGTGGTTATTAATGTATTGTTACATAGTATTTTTAAGAAAATGATAAGAATTGTTTGCTTTAGAATTTTATTTCTATTCTAAAAAAAATTGGGAGAAGTATTCCTAAATTACTATAGTTTTGATGAGTTAAAAGGTTAGGAAGGTTAATATTATAACAAAAAAATTGAAATTAAAATGTAATGTGTGTGCACCTAGAACATTTTAAGATGCAAATATTTTCATCTTCAACCCTCTAAGTGTCATAAAGATGACACATTATTTTGACCCACTTTTCTAATGACCTATTTCACTATGGAGCTTGTAAGAGTTTGTTATTATTTTAGCAATGCTAATTTTCTTCTTTATACTACTTAGAAGACATAGAGACTTTTGATCTTGTAGATTATGGTTGATCCCTTCCTTCTAGTATCTTATTTTTCTCTTATCCTTTAATTCTTTATTGCACTACAATTCTTCAAATTTAGATGTAATAATATTTTTAATATTATCATTATTTTGTAGAGTGACCCCTTCCTCGATACCCCAATGATTTAGCTAAGACTTTTTATCTTTGTGCCAACCTCTCTTCAGTGAAAAGTGATTTTTATTAGAATTTCAAGCAACCTAAGGAAGCCTCTTTTATTCCATGTTGATTCTCTTATCCGTGTACATTAAGTACCGGGTGATAACTATGCTCCCAATGGGGTAAAGACTCACTTGTATGAACAAGATAGGATAGACTTATTACCGTTAATTTTAAGATTATAAGTTATAAAAATAATTTTGGATTTTCTTTATCTTTCTCCACAATTCTCTAGAGTTGTTGCAACCCCAAACTTGACAACCATATAAGATATCAACAATGACAAGAGTCTCAAAGAGGAGTTTCTTCTTATCTCAAAGCCAATGGTTTTCTAATTTACAAATGTTTTCAAGTCCATAATAATATTTCTACCCTCCATTTATCCTTTTCTCAATGCTATAGTTCTAATTATTCTCATGAGAAAGATCAATTCCGAGATATTTGTATGAATTTACATCCTCGAGCTTTTATTGTCATACATGAAATTATTGTAAGTGATTTTTTTGGATTATATTATCATAAACTTTTGGTTTTTTAGTCTTACTAATCATACCTATAATATAGAAAAACTCCTTGAGAATATTTATTTCCTTGTTGAGATCATAGGGACTCCTCACCAAAAGAATAATATTTGCATCATAAGGAAGAAGGATGATGATTATTTCATCTAAAGACATGTTCACACACATTGCTTCTTCCAAACAACCTCTTAATTGTCGATGTATGTGCCAAAGGGATAGGAATGATCCAAGTGGATATTGGTTGCCACCCACCTCTTTGAACTAGCTCACATACAGTTTTCATCTTGGCAGTTTATTTTCTAACTTTTCTGGTCGTAAACTTCTAGGGCCATTTTTAGACCCTAAACAATGTTTTTTGGGACGACCATAGTCACACTATAGATGGAGTTAAAGTGTGGGGGAAAAATATGTATTCCTAGGATATACCTTTCCAACGGGCTATCGTGCACCTAAAACGAAGATCGTATGCAAACTTTACAACCTTGAGAAGTTGTTGTATCAATTTACCCCATCGAGGCCCACATGACATTTGGTGCTTCTTCTCCTAGGGTTAGGTTTTTAGATGTCTAGGGTTTTTTTATTACCTCTTGATGCTAAAAATTTATGGAGGCCTCGTTCTAATGGGCTTAGGGGAATGTGTGTAGCCACCACATCTCTTCTTAGCGATGAGCTACCACCATTCGAGCAAGATTGTTTCACTCTGTATTTTACAGTTTCAACTGGTTTCTTTATTAAATAGAAGATAAGTTTCACTATATCGTATGCAAAAGTTACAACCCCTATAAGTTGATGTATCAACTTACCCCATCGGCGCCCACATGATCTTTGGTGCTTCATCTCCTAGGGTTAGGTTTTTGCATGTCTAGGGTTTTATGATTATCTCTTGATGCTAAAAAATCCTAGACGCCTCATTGTAATGGGTTCAGGTAAATGTGCATAGCCACCACATATCTTCTCAGATATTAGCTACCACCATTCGAGCAAGATTGTTTCATTCTGCATTTTACAGCTTCAATAGATTTCTTTATTGAATAAAAGTTAAGTTTCATTGTATCTTTTTTATTGTTCTTTGTATATCTCTGTTATTGTTATAAATATGTGTTTCATTTCATTCTGCTCATAAATCTGGATCAGTTGTATCAAAGTGGTATGCCCTTCGTTTGTTTCTCTGTGCATGTCGCAATTGGGACTCGAACCAGTTGAGTGCTTGCAAGATCGGACTCGCCAAACCTGACGCATGCCTATGGGGGAAGAAAACATAAACGATGTGGAGGGATATTCATTGAAATTGTATCTCGAGGAAGCCCTCATGTGACAGAGGAACAAGATGATGGATAATTTTTCAAAATCATTCGACGACTACCAGCATGCGACACATCTTCCTTGAGTGGAGGCGCTGCCCCGTCAAGGTACAAATCAATTTTGATATTCCTATATTTGAAGGTCAAATAGACATGGATGTTGTAGACAAATGGTTAAACCTTCTAGAAGGGTATTTTTCTGTCCATAAATTTTTCGATAGAGAAAAGATTTCATTTGTGCTCCTTAAGACTGCCCTCCATGTCAAAGATTGGTGGGAGACTTTCTTTGAGAAAAGGTAAACAGAGGGATCTACATTATTTGTAGTCTCACCTATTTGGGGTTCTTTCATGGATTCTATTAAGGAGCAATATTAGTCTGTTGAAATTTATGATGACCTATATATGAGATTGACCACACTGTGATAGGAAAGGGACAAAACAGTGCTAGATTTCACCAATGTCTTCCATACTTTGCACACGAAAATGGGTATCAAATACTTTGAGCGACATATGTTTCTCAAGTAACACAAAAATATATATAAATACATATAGATAGAAATGGATTTTCTGGACATCTCGTCCTTATGCATAACTTGTCGATATGTTGTCATAATCGATTCAAAGATTAGATAAAAGATGCGGCAATTTAGGTCTATGAACCCCTCACAACAAAAGCATGGAAAATGCGGCCACAACCCACAAGAAAAAGAGGCAGAGAAAGGGTGGACAACCTTAGGACAACCAATCTAAACCAAAAACATATAAGGACAATGGGAAGATAAAGAAAGACACTAGGAAGTGGTGAGAGTTCCATAAAATCCTCTGGCATAACACCACTAAATGTCTCTCAAAGAAGTCATTGGTGGTTGAGGTGAAAGCCAATGAATCATATGTGGGCTACGACTCTGATTCAGAGCCAAAAAAATGAATATAGATCATTCATGTAGAATCGAGTGCCAAATTTCCTACCACCAAGGTCCAACCCGGTGAAACTGATGAACCGGAGGAGGGTGAGTTCCTATTTCATTCACATATGTGGGTGAAGGGTACTTTATTGCACTTCATCATTGATAGTGGTATCAAGAAGAACCTCATCTCAACAGAGGTCGTCAAGTGGTTGGCTCTGTCGACAACACCACACCCATAGTCATACACCATCACATGGCTCTGCCAAGGGAGCGATCTCCATGTCATCCTATAGTGTCACCTAGCCTACAATATCATGCCCTTCAATGATGAGTGATGCAGGAGCATCATACAAAGCCAAAGGAATAGTTGGATGCTCAGATGGGAAAAAGGAGCATGTTTTTATGAAAATGTTTCAAATTTTGAAATTGGAAGCATTAATGCAATAGCTAGGGAAAGGCGTACTTACATTTATGTCTTGGAGATATGAACAAATCTAGAGAGATTACTTTCATCTGTCGGAATTCTTAGGCATTTAAGTCTGTTAATGTAAAGTAGGTAGGTATGAATGTTAGATTAGACAGTTTAGAAGCATAGGAGGGAAAACAGATATAGACACCCTCACCCTTGTATCATGGTAATTTTTTTGGGATGATCATTCAAAATTCATAAGCCAAAGAGTTGTAGCAAAGAGATGTAGAGAAGAACCCATGTACAAAAGCACTTGAGTTAATATATGAAGCTTTGACTCAATTTTCATGGTGTTTTGATGCTTACTGTTTACATTTGTTGAATGTTATGTTTACAGTTCTTTATTTCTTTGTATGCATTTGTTTCAATGATGTGTTATGTGTATGATTTCATGTTGAATGTATGAATTCTGAGAGAGGAGAAGAATGAGTTTCAATTGTTTCTCTTCCTGAGAATTCCTGCAAGGAATATAGTGAACGTACGCAAAGTGTGCATTGACGAGGGTCTGAGTTTTATCTCAGAAAGCTCAGGAGAGATATCGTTGTTGTCATATCAGCTAGAGTGAAGGTGAAGCACAGAGACGTGCATGGTGTGCCTAGGCCAGTTGAAGCCTTGGATTTTATAAATCCAGAAGGAAGGTTGAAGGATCACTGTTGCAAGGAGTGCACAGGGTTGGAGATCCCAATAACCAAAGGTTATTTGAAGGTTTTCCGCAAGGAGTGTGAGTAGGGATCATTTTGGAAGCTTGAGTTTATAAGTGAAAGCTTAAGAGGGATTTAACCTTTGAAGTGTTCAAAGGGATATGGAGGCCAAAATCGTCTCATAGAAGTTAAGTTCAGGAGGGAGAGCATTGAGTCATTTGGATAGGATTCATTGAGGAGTGCATCTAGTGGTTAGAATTCTTCATCGAGAACTCGCGAAATTGCGAGGACTGTAGGATCCAAAGGAGCTACAAGGTGGTTAAGAGTTGGATGAATTCACCACCCTGACATCAAGAATCAACGTGAACCATTGATCGTGATCAATTTGAGCCGTCAAATCATTTCATAAATTCAGGACCCATAAGTTTGGAGTGCAGGCCAAAACCCTTGGTCACTCCAACTCCCGGTTTGCGAAAGGGATATCAGTAGTGGAATTTTGGAATTTCAGTATTTCGGATTTCGACATACTGGAAATCCTGATGACAAAGGAACCGGGACCTTAGCATTGGAAATCCCGAAGTCGTGAAACACAACGTGCTTTTGGTGTGAAACGTTGGCATTTCGGCATATCGAGGTTCGACATTTCGACAATCCTGATGACAAGGAGTCGTGGCACTTTGCACTGAAAAACCCTGAAGTCTCGAAATGCAAAGTGTCTTTGGAATGGAATCCCAACATTTCGGCTTTCCGGGGTCTGGGGAGTAGAGGAGACAAGTGATTTTTGGAACCGAGAGTTTCAAACTCCCAGTACATGAAATCCTGAAAAGGGGTCGCTATTTCGGAATTCAGGAATTGGTGCGGCAAGTGAGTTGTGTTCAAGAATCGTGAACTCTCAGTACGTGGAGTCCCGAAAATCCATCGATTGTGCATTTCATGGGACATTGGGCCTATTTCAGCATTCCAAAATTTCAGAATTTGGAGAATCATAAGGCAAGAGGAACGATTGTTGGGTCATTCGCTTAAGTCTTGAAAAGACGAATTTAGTGGCAACAGGTGGTATGCGTTGGAGTGGTCAACCCTCGTTGACAATTCACATTTCGGCATTTGTCGAGAGTGGTGGAAATACATCGGGACTCTCCAACTCCCGAAACCCGAAGTCCTTTGGGGCTTAAACAAAGGGTTTGATTAACCTTGGAGTGGTTTTATTGAAGATCCTGTGCGGATCCCAGCCCCAGGGCAAGGGGGTCTGCGTCAGTGTGGTATCAGAGCTTAGAACAAATTCTTTTCTTTTTGTAGCAGAGAGAAAAGAGAAAATTTTCAGCCATTCCGCCAAGAAGAAGAGATAGGTCGATGCCTGATCCAGTAATGGAAAGAGATATGCGTGAATTACATGCCAGACTTGACGCTATGGAGACAACAGAGAGGCACATAGTTGACGCTAGGGATATTAGTGAGGCTGAAAGTGAAAATGAAGCTGGAAACGAAGGAGAACAAGTTGCAGTCGAAGATGTTGCATATGAACACCTATTCAGGGTTGTTGGAAGGATAGGTGCCAAAGAAAAAATGGACATTCCAGTGTACGAAGGCAACTTGGATGTTGAAGAACTTCTAGACTGGATTAGAGCTCTAGATATATACTTTGACTATGAGGATGTCAAGGAAGATAAGAAATTCAAACATGTCGTTACTAGACTTAAAGTGCATGCAGCACTGTGGTGGGATGAACTGTAGGTTGATAGACACTGCAAGGGCAAGCAGAAAATCAAAAGCTGGGATAGAATGGTTGCAAAGATGAAAGCCAAATTTATACCCAAGGATTATCAAATCACTATGTTTCGTAGGATGTAGAATTTGAGACAGAAGCTAATGTCAGTAAAAGAATACACTGAAGAATTCTACAGGATAAACATCAGAGAAATTCATTGGGAAAGTGATGATGAAAAATTTGCCAGGTACATGAATGGTATGCAATATGACATTCAAGATGAGATGAGCATGTTGACCATTTGAAATGTGGAATATGCTTATCAAATAGCTGTGAAAGATAAAGAGAAGTTGAGCTGGAAGAAAGGTCAAAGAGGCCAAAATAGAAGTCAAGCCAGAGGCAAAACAATTGCCCAAGACAGAACTCAGAGACCTAAATAAGAGGGAAAGAAACCTTAGCCTCAACCTGAGAGAGGAAGAATCTCACAGGGAAGGAAATATGCAGATAGAAATACTTTTCCTCGAGCGAGAGGAAGAGGAAGAGGTAGAGGAGGTGAAGTGAAATGCTTCATCTGTGGAAAAATTGGACATAAATCCTATGAATGTCCAGATAAAAAGAAAGATGGTGGTGAAACTCACATTGCTAAAGCTCAAGGACGGAATGTTGAGGTAGAATACGTTGAGGGTGGAAGATCCTTAATGATAAGGAAAGTTCTCTTGAATTTAGAGAAGGAGGTAGAGAACCCAGCCCAAAGAAACAATTTGTTTCAGACTGCTTGCAAAACCAAAGATAGGGTATGCAAGGTCATAGTGGAAAGTGGTAGTACAGACAATCTCGTATCTACGGAGATGGTAGAAAAGATGGAGCTGGAGACTATTGTACATCCAAGCCCATACAGAGTTTCGTGGCTACAAAAAGGACATCAGGTAAATGTCACTAAACAATGTTTAGTTGAATTTAAAATAGGAGGATATAAAGATGAAATATTATGTGATGTCATTCCCATGGATGTTTGTCTTCTGTTGTTGGGTAGACCATGGAAATATGACAGAGACATAGTTCATGATGGGAGAAAGAACACGTACACCCTCGAGAAAAATGGTAGGACTCACATGTTGTTGCCAATTAAGGATAAATCTAGGTGAAAACATAAATGAACAACACTGTACTTCTCATGAGTGGGAAGGAACTTCTTAATGAGGTTAAGAAGAAGGAAGATAGACAATTGATTGTGGTCAGGAAGCCCAAAATGTTTTTGACCAGTACAAGGATGGATGATTTACCAGAAGAAATCCAGGAGTTACTGGGAGAGTTTGTTGATATAGTAGTGGACGAACTACCTTGTTCGTTGCCACCTATCAGGAGTATAATCATCACATCGATATTATACCTGGAGCCAGTTTTTCGAATAAAGAAGCATATTGGTTGATGCCATAGGAAAATCAAGAAGTTAAGAGACAGGTCTAGGACTTAATGGACAAAGGATTGATTCAAGAAAGCTTGAGTCCATGCATTGTTCTGACAGTGCTCAGCCCGAAGAAATACGGAGGCTAGAGAATGTGTACAAACTAAAGGGAAATCAATAAGATTACCATCAGATACAGATTTCCATTGCCAAGGATGGACGACTTGATGGATTGCTTGAGTCGAGAAAGATTTTTTTCAAAGATTGATTTGAAAAGCGTATATCATCACATTCGAATGAGAGAAGGTGATGAATGGAAGATAGCATTCAAGACGAATGAGGGGTTGTATGAATGGTTTGTCATGCCATTTGGCTTAACAAATGTGCCTAGTACTTTCATGAGGTTGATGAACGAAGTCCTGAAGGATTTCATATGGAAATTCGTCATTGTATATCTTGATGATATATTAATTTTTAGCAAAATAGAAGAAGAACACTTAAAGCATTTAGTTGCAGTAATGAGGAGATTACAGCAAGAGAAATTGTTGATCAATATAAAGAAATTGTCATTCATGAGAATAGAACTCCTTTATTTGGGGTTTTTTATCTTTGCAAATGAGATTAAAATAGATCCAAAAAAGATAAAGGCGATTAAGGATTGGCCATCGTCGAAGAGTATATTTGAAGTACGAAACTTCCATGGTTTGGCTAGCTTCTATAGGAAATTCATCCGAAACTTCAGTGGAATTAGCACACCGATGATGGATACAGTGAATAAGAGACATAAATCTTTTCATTGGATGGAGGAAGCAGAGAAGAGTTTCAACCTGCTGAAGAAGAAAATCATTGAGCAACCAATTCTAGTTTTGCCGGATTTCAGCAAGACATTCCAGGTCAGGTGTGACGCAAGTCGATTGGAAATTGGAGCGGTCTTGATCCAAGATGACAGGCCAATTGTATACTTCAGTGAAAAACTGAATGAAGTGGAGGTTAATTACTCCACATATGACAAAGAATTCTATTATGTCATACAAGCATTGAAGAAATGGAGACACTATTTGGTTCCTAAGAATTTTGTTTTGTACAACGATAATCACGCTTTGCAAGTTGTGACTCAACAAAAGAAGTTGAACCAAAAACATGCTAAATGGGTTGAATTCATGCAGAATTTTACTTTTGTGATTAAGCATATTTCTGGAACTGCTAACAAAGTTGTTGATGCTTTGAGCAGGAAATGTTTTCTTATGCAGGAATTCAGAGTCAAGACTTTGGGTATTGATAATCTCAAAGAAATGTACAGGGATGACCCAGATTTTAAAGAGGCATATGAAGCATCTGAGAATCCAATTCTTAGGGACAAAAGCCAATGGACTGAATACATGATCCAGGATGGATTATTTTTCAGGGGAAATCAGCTATGTATTCTGAAATGCTCCATGAGGGAGAATTTGCTGAAGGAAAAACACAGTGGAGGATTGGTCAGACATTTCAGTCATGACAAGACATTCTCAAAGTTGAATGGCTCATATTTTTGGCCAGGGATGAGGACAGATGTTAGGAAATTTGTGGAAAGGTGCAGAATTTTCCAGCATACGAAAGGAAAAAGACAGAATACAGGGTTATACCAACCATTACCCATACCAGAAAGGTCGTGGGATGCAGTGAGCATGGATTTCATATTGGGACTACCAAGGAAACAAAGAGGATATGATTCAATTTTTGTGGTAGTCGATAGATTTTCAAAAATGGAACATTTCATACCATGCCAGAAAACCAGTGAATCAACTCATATTGTGAACCTGTTTTTCAAAGAAGTCGTCAGATTTCATGGCTTGCCAAAGAGTATCGTGTCTGATAGAGATACCAAGTTCGTAGGGCATTTCTAGAGGACCTTATGGAAGAATTTGGGGACAAATTTGTCTTTTATCTCAACATATCATCCTTAGATGGATGGACAGACAGAGGTCGTAAATAGGAGCTTGGGATATTTGTTGAGGACGTTAGCAATTGAACACCACAGTCAATGGGATCACATTCTGCCGCTAGGGTAAATTTGTATAAAGTTTTCAACAGCTTCAGTGATAGGGTTTCATTTTCGAATATCAATTTCATATAAAACACTACTGAGTGGATCGAGATTGAGTGGTCATACATCGAAGATGAATAATCCTTGTGATTAATTTTTTTTGGAGTGATTTAACAAAGAGATATTGTTTCAACATTTTGTTCGTAAAATTTTCAGGTTAAATATTTTATTAATAAAGAAATTATAATTTATTATAAATTTTATGTTAAAATTGGGAATATATAAACATATTTTTTAATTATTTTTCTTATTTTTAATTAAAAATCATTCTGAATTTTAAGGTTAGATAATTTATTAAGAAAAAAGTTGTAATTTATTATAAAATTCATGTTAAAATTAGTAATATATAAACTTATTCTTAATTATTTTTCTTATTTTTAATTAAAAAATATTCTTAATTGTTTTTCTTACTATTAAGGAAATATTTTTAATATAATGAAAGAAAAAAAAAGCTTTAGGGTACATTTACTTTCTATATCATAAAGTTTAGGAAGAGGATAAATATACTTCATGGTACCATAAAGTTTTTAGAGTTATAAAGTGAGGTAATAGTTGATAGCAAGTGGCATTAATACAAGAAACTTGTAGGATTGAATTCCATGTGTCCTCTCAACATTGTAATAACATATGAACTACATTAAGTGATGCGAAATGTAGGTCCAGAACTTTTGATTACTTGGTAAATGTGCACAAGTTGGAGGTGGTAATGAATGAGACTTATCTTTCCATCTAAATCCATAGGAATGGTAAAGAAATGTTTCATTTTTGTTAATTTTTACAATTATATCGAATCAAAATCTCAAATCAATGTAATGTTGCATAATTTAGTGGTGGTAAAGGAAATGATGATTATGGTGGTTATTAATGTATTGGTATATAGTATTTTTTTAAAAATGATAAGAATTGTTTGTTTTAGAATTTTATTTCTATTCTCAAAAAAAATTGGGAGAAGTATTCCTAAATTATTATAGTTTTGACGAGTTAAAAGGTTAGGAAGGTTAATATTATAACAAAAAAAAATGAAATTAAAATGTAATGTGTGTGCACTTAGAACATTTTAAGATACAAATATTTCCATCTTCAACCCTCTAAGTGTCATAAACATGACACATTTTTTTGACCCAATTTTCTAATGACCTATTTCACTATGGAGCTTGTAAGAGTTTGTTATTATTTTGGCAATGCTAATTTTCTTCTTTATACTACTTAGAAGACAGAGAGACTTTTGATCTTGTAGATTATGGTTGATCGCTTCCTTCTAGTATCTTATTTTTCTCTTATCCTTTAATTCTTTATTGCACTACAATTCTTCAAATTTAGATGTAATAATATTTTTAATATTATCATTATTTTGTAGAGTGACCCCTTCCTCAATACCCCAATTATTTAGCTAAGACATTGTATCTTTATGCCAACCTCTCTTGAGCGAAAAGTGATTTTTATTGGAATTTCAAACAACCTAAGGAAGCCTCTTTTATTCCATGTTGATTCTCTTATCCTTGTACATTAAGTACCTGGTGATAACTATGCTCCCAATGGGGTCAAGACTCACTTCTATGAGCAAGATAGGATAGACTTATTACCGTTAATTTTAAGATTATAAGTTATAAAATAGTTTTGGATTTTCTGTATCTTTCTCCACAATTCTCTAAAGTTGTTGCAGCCCCAAACTTGACAACCATATAAGATATCAACAATGACGAGAGTCTCAAATAGGAGTTTCTTCTTATCTCAAAGATAATGGTTTTCTAATTTACAAATGGTTTCAAGTCCTTAATAATATTTCCACCCTCCATTTATCCTTTTCTCAATGCCCGTGACAAAGATCAATTCCAAGATATTTGTATGAATTTACATCCTCGAGCTTTTATTGTCATACATGAAATTATTGTAAGTGATTTTTTTGGATTATATTCTCATAAACTTTTGGTTTTTTAGTCTTAATAATCATACATATAATATAGAAAAACTCCTTCAGAATCTTTATTTCCTTGTCGAGATCATAGGGACTCCTCACCAAAAGAATAATATTTGCATCATAAGGAAGAAGGATGATGATTATTTCATCTAAAGACATGTTCACACACATTGCTTCTTCCAAACAACCCTCTTAATTTTCGATGTATGTGCCAAAGGGATAGGAATGATCCAAGTGGATATTGGTTGCCACCCACCTCTTTGAACTAGCTCACATACAGTTTTCATATTGGCAGTTTATTTTCTAACTTTTTTGGTCGTAAACTTCTAGGGCCATTTTTAGACCCTAAACAATGTTTTTTGGGCCGACCATAGTCACACTATAGATGGAGTTAAAGTGTGGGGGAAAAATATGTATTCCTAGGATATACCTTTTCAACGGGCTATCGTGCAGCTAAAACGAAGATCATATGCAAACTTTACAACCTTGAGAAGTTGTTGTATCAATTTACCCCATTAGGGCCCACATGACATTTGGTGCTTCTTCTCCTAGGGTTAGGTTTTTAGATGTCTAGGGTTTTTTTATTACCTCTTGATGCTAAAAATTTATGGAGGCCTCGTTGTAATGGGCTTAGGGGAATGTGTGTAGCCACCACATCTCTTCTTAGCGATGAGCTACCACCATTCGAGCAAAATTGTTTCACTCTATATTTTACAGTTTCAAGTGGTTTCTTTATTGAATAGAAGATAAGTTTCACTATATCTATGTTATTGTTCTTTGTATATCTCAGTTCATTTTATAAATATGTGTTTCATTTTGTTCCTCTCATACATCCAGATCAATATCGTATGCAAAAGTTACAACCCCTATAAGTTGATGTATCAACTTACCGCATCGGCGCCCACATGATCTTTGGCGCTTCATCTCCTAGGGTCAGGTTTTTGCATGTCTAGGGTTTTATGATTACCTCTTGATGCTAAAAAATCCTAGAGGCCTCATTGTAATGGGTTCAGGTAAATGTGCATAGCCACCACATATCTTCTCAGATATTAGCTACCACCATTCGAGCAAGATTGTTTCATTCTGTATTTACGGCTTCAATAGATTTCTTTATTGAATAAAAGTTAAGTTTCATTGTATCTTTTTTATTGTTCTTTGTATATCTCTGTTACTGTTATAAATATGTGTTTCATTTCATTCTACTCATAAATCTGGATCAGTTGTATCAAAGCGGTATGCTCTTCATTTGTTTCTCTGTGCATGTCACAGTTGGGACTCGAACCAATTGAGCACTTGCAAGATCGGACTCGCCAAACCTAACACATGCCTATGGCGGAAGAAAACATAAATGATGGGGAGGCATATTCATTTAAATTGTATCTCGAGGAAGCCCTCATGTGATATAGGAACAAGATGATGGATAATTTTTCAAAATCCTTCGACGACTATCAGCATGCGACGCATCTTCCTTGAGTGGAGGCGTCGCCCCGTCAAGGTACAAATCAATTTTGATATTCCTATATTTGAAGGTCAAATAGACGTGGATGTTGTAGACAAATGGTTAAACCTTCTAGAAGAGTATTTTTTTGTCCACAAATTTTTCGATAGAGAAAAGATTTCATTTACGCTCCTTAAGACCGCCCTCCATGTCAAAGATTGGTGGGAGACTTTCTTTGAGAAAAGGTAAACAGAGGGATCTACATTATTTGTAGTCTCACCCATTTGGGGTTCTTTCATGGATTCTATTAAATAACAATATTATCCTGCTGAAATTTATGATGACCTATATATGATATTGACCACACTGCGACAGGAAAGGGACAAAACAGTGCTAGATTTCACCAATGTCTTCCATACTTTGCGCACGAAAATGGGTATCAAATACTTTGAGTGACATATGTTTCTCAAGTAACACAACAATATATATAAATACATATAGATAGAAATGGAGTTTCTGGACATCTCGTCCTTATGCGCAGCTTGTTGATATGTTGTCAAAATCGATTTGAAGCTTAGATAAAATATGCAACAATTTAGGTCTATGAACCCCTCACAACAAAAGAATGGAAAATGCGGCCACAACCCACAAGAAAAAAGGGTAGAGAAAGGGTGGACAGGCTTAGGACAACCAATCAAAACCAAAAACATATAAGGACAATGGGAAGATAAAGAAAGACACTGGGAAGTGGTGAGAGTTCCATAAAATCCTCTGGCATAACACCACTAAATGTCTCTCAAAGAAGTCATTGGTGGCTAAGCTGAAAGCCAATGAATCATATGTGGGCTACGACTCTGATTCAGAGCCAAAAAAATGAATATAGATCATTCATGTAGAATCGAGTCCCAAAGTTCGTACCACTAAGGTCCAACCCAGTGAAACTGATGAACCGGAGGAGGCTGAGTTCCTATTTCATTCACATATGTGGGTGAAGGGTAATTTGTTGCACTTCATCGTTGATAGTGGTATTAGGAAGAACCTCATCTCAACGGAGGTCGTCAAGTGGTTGGCTCTGTTGACAACACCACACCCATAGTCATACACCATCACATGGCTCCGCGAAGGGAGCGATCTCCATATCATCCTATAGTGTCACCTACCATACAATATCATGTCCTTCAACGATGAGTGATGTAGGAGCATCGTACAAAGCCAAAGTTGAATCACGTGCATAGCCAAAGGAATAGTTGGACGCTCAAATGGGAAAAATGAGCAGGTTTTTATGAAAATGTTTTAAATTTTGAAATTTGAAGCATTAAAGTAATAGCTAGGGAAAGGCGTACTTACATTTATGTCTTGGAGATATGAACATATATGGAGATATTACTTTCATCTGCCAGAATTATTAGGTATTTAAGTCTGTTAATGTAAAGTAGGTAGGAATGAATGTTAGATTAGACAATTTAGAAGCATAGGAGGGAAAACGGATATAGACACCTTCACCCTTGTATCATGGTAATTTTTTTGGGATGATCATTTAGAATTGATAAGATGAAGAGCTGTAGAGAAGAACCCATGTACATAAGCACTTGATTTAATATATGAAGCTTTGACTCAATTTTCATCGTGTTTTGATGCTTACTGTTTACATTTGTTGAATGCTATGTTTACAGTTCTTTGTTTCTCTGTATACATTTGTTTCAATGATGTGTTATGTGTATGATTTCATGTTGACTGTATGAAGTCACGAAGAGGAGAAGAATGAGTTTCAATTGTTTCTCTTCCTGATAATTCCTGCAAGGAGTGGAGTGAACGTCCACAAGGTGTGCGTTGACGAGGGTCTGAATTTTATCTCAGAATGCTCAGGAGAGATACCGTTGTTGTCATATCAGCTAAAGTGCAGGTGAAGGATAGAGACGTGCATTGTGTGCCTAGGCCAGTTGAAGCCTTGGATTTTATAAATCCAGAAGGAAGGTTGAAGGATCATTGTTGCAAGGAGTGCACAGGGTCGGAGATCCCAATAACTAGAGGTTATTTGAAGGTTTTCCGCAAAGAGTGCGAGTAGGGATCATTTTGGAAGCTAGAGTTTATAAGTGAGAGCTCAATAGGGATTTAACCTTTGAAGTTTTCAAAGGGAGACGGAGGCCAAAATTGTCTCATAGAAGTTAAGTTTAGGAGGGAGAGCGCCGAGTCATTTGGACAGGAGTCATTGAGGAGTGCATCTGGTGGTTATAATTCTTCGTGGAGAACTCACGAAGTTGCAAGGACCGTAGGATCCAAAGGAGCTACAAGGTGGTTAGGAGTTGGATGAATCCGCCACCCTAACATAAAGAATCAACGTGGACCATTGATCGTGATCAGTTTGAGTTGTCAAATCATTTCGGGAATTTGGGACCCGTAAGTTTGGAGTGTAGGCAAAAACCCTTGGTCACTCCAACTCTCGATTCGCGAAATGGATATCAGCAGTGGAATTTCAGAATTTTGATATTTTGGAGTTCGACATACTAGAAATCCTGATGAAAAAGGAACCGAGACCTTACCGAAGTCGTGAAATGCGACGTGCTTTTGGTGTGAAACGTTGGCATTTCGGCATATCGGGGTTCGACATTTCGACAATCCTGATGACAAGGAGTCGGGGCGCTTTGCACTGAAAAACCCTGAAGTCGCGAAATGCAAAGTGTCTTTGGAATGGAATCCCGACATTTCGTCTTTTCGGGGTCCGGGGAGTAGAGGAGACAAGTGATTTTCGGAACAGAGAGTTTCAAACTCTCGATACATGAAATCCCGAAAAGGGGTCGCTATTTTGGAATTTGGGAATCGGTGCGGCAAGTGAGTTGGGTTCGATAATCACAAACTCTCGATACACAGAGTCCTGAAAAGCCATCGATTGCGCATTTCATGGAACGTTGAGCCCATTGCGGCATTCTGAAATTTCGGAATTCGGGGAATCATAAGGCAAGAGGAACGATTGTTGGGTCGTTTTCTTAAGTCCCAAAAATCTGAATTTAGTGGCAATAGGTGATCTGCATTGGAGCGGTCAACCCTCGTTGAAAATTCACATTGCAGCATTTGTTAAGAGCCGTGGAAATACATCGGGACTCTCCAACTCCCGAAACCCGAAGTCCTTTGGGGCTTAAACACAGGGTTTGATTAACCCTTGGAGTGGTTTTAGTGAAGATCCTATGCGGATCCTGGCCCGAGGGCAAGTGGGTCTGCGTCAGTGTGGTATCAGAGCTCAGAACAAATTCTTTGCTTTTTGTAGCAAAGAGAAAAGAGAAAATTTCCATCCATGCCACCGAGAAGAAGAGATAGGCCGATGCTTGATCCAACAATGGAAAGAGAGATGCATGAATTACGTGCCAGAATTGATGTTATGGTGACAACAAAGAGGTTCACAGTTGATGTTGGGGATATCAACAAGGATGAAAGTGAAAATGAAGCTGCTGCAGATGAAAACCTATTCAATGTTGTTGCAAGGATAGGTGCCAGAGAAAAAATGTACATTCCAGTGTACGAAGGCAACTTGGATGTTGAAGAACTTCTATACTGGATTAGAGCTCTAGATAAATACTTTGACTATGAGGATGTCGAGGAAGATAAGAAATTCAAACATGTCGTTACTAGACTTAAAGGGCATGCGACACTGTGGTGGGATGAACTGCAGACTGATAGACACTACAAGGGCAAGAAGAAAATCAAAATCTAGGATAGAATGGTTGCAAAGATGAAAACCAAATTTATACCCAAGGATTATCAAATCACTATGTTTCGTAGGATGCAAAATTTGAGACAGAAGCTAATGTCAATAAAACAATACACTGAAGAATTCTATAGGATAAACATCAGAGCAAGTCATCGAGAAAGTGATGATGAAAACGCTGTTGGGTACATGAATGGTCTGCGATATGACATTCAAGATGAAGTGAACATATTGACCATTCGGAATGTGGAAGATTCTTATCAGATAGATCTGAAAGCTAAAGAGAAGTTGAGCTAGAAGCAAGGTCAAAGAGGCCAAGATAGAATTCAAGCCAGAGGCAAAACAATTTCCCAAGACAGAACTCAGAGACCTAAAGAAGAGGGAAAGAAACCTCAACCTCAACCCGAGAGAGGAGGAAGCTCACAGGGAAGGCAATATGTAGATAGAAATACTTATCCTCGAGCCAGATGAAGAGGAAGCGGCAGAGGAGGTGAAGTGAAATGCTTCGTCTGTGGAAAAATTGGACATAAATCCTACGAATGTCCAGATAAGAAGAAAGATGGTGGTGAAAATCACATTGCTAAAGCTCAAGGAAAGAATGTTTAGGAAGAAGACGTTGAGGGTGGAAGATCCTTAATTATGAGGAAAGTTCTCTTGAATTCGGAGAAGGAGGCAGAGAACCCATCCCAAAGAAAAATTTTGTTTCAGACTGCTTGCAAAACCAAAGACAGGGTATGCAAGGTCATAGTGGACAATGGTAGTACAAACAATCTCATATCTACGGAGATGGTAGAAAATCTAGAGTTGGAGACTATTGTACATCCAAGCCCATACAGAGTTTCATGGCTACAAAAAGGACATCAAGTAAATGTCACCCAACAATGTTTAGTTGAATTTAAAATAGGGGGATATAAAGATGAAATATTATGTGATGTCATTCCCATGGATGTTTGTCTTCTATTGTTGGGTAGACCATGGCAATATGATAGAAACATAGTTCATGATGGGAGAAAGAACACGTACACCCTGGAGAAAAATGGTAGGACTGACATGTTGTTGCCAATTAAGGATAAAGAGGTGAAAATAGAAATGAGAAACACTGTACTTTTCATGAGTGGGAAGGAAATTCTTAATGAGGTTAAGAAGAAGGAAGACACACAATTTATTGTGGTCAGGAAGCCCATAATTGTTTTGACCAGTACAAGGATGGATGATTTACCAGAAGAAATCCAAGAGTTACTGGGAGAGTTTGTTGATATATTAGTGGATGAACTACCTTGTTCGTTGCCACCTATCAAGAGTATAAGTCATCACATCGATCTTATACCTGGAGCCAGTTTGTCGAATAAAGTAGAATATCGGTTGACACCACAGGAAAATCAAGAAGTTAAGAGACAGGTCCAGGACTTAATGGACAAAGGATTGATTCAAGAAAGCTTGAGTCCATGCGTTGTTCTGACAGTGCTCAGCCCGAAGAAAGACAGAGGCTAGAAAATGTGTATAGACTCAAGGGAAATCAATAATACTACCATAAGATACAGATTTCCATTGCCAAGGATGGACGACTTGATGGATTTCTTGAGTGGAGCAAGATTGTTTTCAAAGATTGATTTGAAAAGTGGATATCATCAAATTCGAATGAGAGAAGGTGATGAATGGAAGATAGCATTCAAGATGAATGAGGGGTTGTATGGATGTCTTGTCATGCCATTTGGCTTAACAAATGCGCCCAGTACTTTCATGAGGTTGACGAATGAAGTCCTGAACGATTTCATAGGGAAATTTGTCATTGTATATCTTGATGATATATTAATTTTCAGCAAAACAGAAGCATAACACTTAAAGCATTTAGTTGCAGTAATGAGGAGATTATAGAAAGAGAAATTGTTGATCAATATGAAGAAATCGTCATTCATGAGAACATAACTCATTTATTTGGGGTTTTTTATCTCTGCAAATGAGCTTAAAATGGATCCGAAAAAGATAAAGGCGATTAAGGATTGGCCATCGTCGAAGAGTATATTTGAAGTACAAATCTTCCATGGTTTGGCTAGCTTCTATAGGAAATTCATCTGAAACTTCAGTGGAATTAGCGCACTGATGATGGATATGGTGAAGAAGAGACATAAATCTTTTCATTGGACGGAGGAAGCAGAGAAGAGTTTCAACCTGTTGAAGAAGAAAATCATTGAGCAACCAATTCTGGTTTTGTCGGATTTCAACAAGACATTCCAGGTCATGTGTGATGCGAGTGGATTGGCAATTGGACTGGTCTTAAGCCAAGACGATAGGTTGATTGCATACTTCAGTGAAAAACTGAATGAAGCGAAGGTTAAGTACTCCACATATGACAAAGAATTATATTCCTTCATACAATAATTGAAGAAATGGAGACACTATTTGGTTCCTAAGGATTTTGTTTTGTACAACGATAATCACGCTTTGTAATTTGTGACTCAACAAGAGAAGTTGAACCAAAAACATGTTAAATGGGTTGAATTCATGCAGAATTTTACTTTTGTGATTAAGCATATTTCTAGAACTGCTAACAAAGTTGTTGATGCTTTGAGCATAAAATGTTTTCTTATGCAGGAATTCAGAGTCAAGAATTTGGGTTTTGATAATCTCAAAGAAATGTGCAGGGATGACCCAGATTTTAAAGAGGCATATGAAGCATATGAGAATCCAATTCTTAGGGACATAAGCCAATGGACTGAATACATGATCTAGGATGGATTATTGTTCAAGGGAAATCAGCTATGTATTCTAAAATGCTCCATGAGGGAGAATTTGTTGAAGGAAAAACACAGTGGAGGATTGGTCGGACATTTCGGTCATGAAAAGACATTCTGAAAGTTGAATGGCTCATATTTTTGGCCAAGGATGAGGACAGATGTTAGGAAATTTGTGGACAGGTGAAGAATTTGCCAGCACATGAAAGGAAATAGACAGAATACAGGGTTATACCAACCATTACCCATACCAGAAAGGTCGTGGGACGCAGTGAGGAAGGATTTCATATTGGGACTACCAAGGAAACAGAGGGGATATGATTCAATCTTTGTGGTTGTCGACATATTTTCAAAAATGGAACATTTCATACCATGCCATAAAACCAGTGACACAACTCATATTGCGAACCTGTTTTTCAAAGAAGTCGTCAGATTTCACGGCTTGCCAAAGAGTATCGTGTCTGATCAAGATACCAAGTTCGCAGGATATTTCTGGAGGACCTTATGAAAGAAGTTGGGGAAAAATTTGTCTTTTATCTCAGCATATCATCCTCAGATGGATGGACAGACAGAGGTCGTAAATATGAGCTTGGGAGATTTGTTGAGGAGCTTAGTGACTGAACACCACAGTCAGTGGGATCACATTCTGCCATAGGAAAAATTCGCTTACAACAATTCACTCAATAGAAGCACAGGGTAGAGTCCATTCCAGATTGTATATGGAATGCAGCCAAGAGGAGTTTCTGAGTTGAAAGAGGTAGATCAAGCTGAATTCAGAAGTGCTAGTGCATAGGACTTTGCAGAAGGGATGGCGGAGCTTCACAGCCGAGTTAAGGAGCGATTGCAGAGTTCAAGTTAAGAGTACAAGCGGAGAGCAGATCAACATAGGCGAGAACTTCAATTTGAATTTGGTGATCGGATTCTTGCGCATATGAGGAAGGAAAGGTTTCCAAGGGGAACGTATAATAAGATGAAGATGAAAAATATTGGACCGTGCAAGGTCATAAGGAAATTTGGGGCAAACGCATATGAGATTGAATTACCCGATGGGGTCGGAATCTAACTGATATTCAATGTTGCGGATTTGTACCCTTACAGAAATGAAGAAGAAGGAACAAGGGAGGAACATAAAAAGGTTCAATGGACAAAAAAAATGCCTGTAGTTGAAAAGCAACAGATGGAAAGCATAATTGACAAAAGGATTAGCAAAAAGACCAGGAGAAAAGAGTATTTTGAATACTTAGTCAAATGGAAGGGACATCTAGTTGAAGATGTCAGTTGGGAGGATGAAGCATAAATTCATAGGCATGGACAGACCATGCAAGATATCATGAACAAGAGTTCATGAAATTTTCAAGCAAGGGAGTATTATGCAGGAGCATCATACAAAGCCAAAGTTGAAGCACGTGCCTAGCCAAAGGAACAACTGGATGCGCAGATGGGAAAAAGGAGCACGTTTTTATGAAAACGTTTTAAATTTTGAAATTTGAAGCATTAATGTAATAGCTAGGGAAAGGCGTACTTACATTTATGTCTTGGAAATATGAACAGATCTAGAGAGATTACTCTCATCTACCAGAAGTATTAGGAATTTAATTTTGTTAATGTAAAGTAGGTAGGTATGAATGTTAGATTAGATAGTTTAGAAGCATAGGAGGGAAAATGGATATAGACACCCTCACCCTTGTATCATGGTAATTTTTTTGGGATGATCATTCTGAATTCATAAGTCGGAGAGATGTTGTAGAGAGCTGTAGAGAAGAACCCATGTACAGGAGCACTTGAGTTAATATATGAAGATTTGACTCAATTTTCATGGTGTTGCGATGCTTACTATTTACATTTGTTGAATGATATGTTTACAGTTTCTTTGTTTCTCTCTATGCATTTGTTTCAATGTTGTGTTATGTGTATGATTTCATGTTGAATGTATGAAGTCTGAGAGAGGAGAAGAATGAGTTTCAATTGTTTCTCTTCCTGAGAATTCCTACAAGGAGTGCAGTGAACATCCATAAGGTGTGTGTTGACGAGAGTCTGATTTTTATCTCAGAAAGATCAGGAGAGGTATCATTGTTCTCATATCAGCTGAAGTGCAGGTGAAGCACAGACACGTGCAAGGTGTGTGCAGGCCAGTTAAGGCCTTGGATTTTATAAATCCAGAAGGAAGGTTGAAGGATCACTATTGCAAGGAGTGCACAGGCTTGGAGATCCAAATAACCAGAGGTTATTTGAAGGTTTTCCGCAAGGAGTGAGAGTAGGGTTCATTTTGTAAGCTTGAGTTTATAAGTGAAAGCTTAGGAGGGATTTAAACTTTGAAGTGTTCAAAGGGAGACGGAGGCCAAAATCATCTCATAGAAGTTAAGTTCAGGAGGGAGAGTGTCAAGTTGTTTGGAAATGAGTCATTGAGGACTGCATCTGGTGGACAGAATTATCCATGGAGAACTCGCAAAGTTGCAAGGACCGTAGGATCCAGAGGATCTACAAGGTGGTTAAGAGTTGGACGAATCTGCCACCCTGACATCAAGAATCAATGTGGACCGTTGATCGTGATCAGTTTGAGCCATCAAATAATTTCAGGAATTCGGGACCCGTAAGTTTGGAGTGCAGGACAAAACCCTTGGTCACTCCAACTCTCGGTTCGCGAAAGGGATATCAACAGTGGAATTTCGGAATTTCGGTATTTCAGAGTTCAGGATACTGGAAATCCTGATGACAAAGGAGTCAGGACCATAGCATTGGAAATCCTGAAGTCGTGAAATGGGACGTGATTTTGGTGTGAAACATCGACATTTTGGCAGATCAGGGTTTGACATTTCGGAAATCCTGATGATTAGGAGCCGAGGTGCTTTGCACTAAAAAACCCTGAAGTCACAAAATGCGAAGTGTCTTTGGAATGGAATCCCGACATTTCGGCTTTCCGAGGTCTGGGGAGTAGAGGAGACAAGTGATTTTTGGAACCGAGAGTTTCAAACTCCCAGTACACGAAATCCCGAAAAGGGGTCGCTATTTCGGAATTCGGGAATTGGTGCGGCAAGTGAGTTGGGTTTGAGAATCGCGAACTCCTGGTATGCGGAGTCTCGAAAATCCATCGATAGCGCATTCCATGGGGTGTTGAGCCCATTTCGGCATTCTGACATTTCAGAATTTGTGGAATCATAAGGAAATAGGAACGATTGTTGGGTCGTTCTCTTAAGTCCTGAAAAGTTGAATTTAGTGGCAAGAGGTGGTGTGGGTTGGAGCGATCAACCCTCGTTGACAATTCGCATTTCAGCATTTGTCAAGAGCGGTGGAAATACATCGGGAATCTCCAACTCCCAAAACTTGAAGTCCTTTGGGGCTTAAACAAAGGGTTTGATTATCCCTTGGCGTGGTTTTAGTGAAGATCCTGTGCGGATCTCGGCCCGAGGGTAAGGGGGTCTGCGTTAATGAGGTATTGTGTGATGTCTCCCCCTTTGAATTTCATGATATTCTTTTGGGCTAACCTTATATATGGAAACATCATGTTGTATATGAGTCTATGCCTCGTAGTGTTATTATTACTTTGGACAAGAACTTGTATAGGATACCCAAGGTAATCCCACCTACTGTCATTTCCTTGATCTCTTGAAAGAAATGCAGGAAGGTCATTGTAATGAACCCAAAAAATTTACTAATTTTACCATATAAAAAAAAAATTGTATGTTATATATATATCCTTCTCAGTTCATTCTTATTTAGTTATTTTGAAAGAAAGTTCCTTATTTCCTTTTACTATATTGATGGAACAATTTGCATTCCTATACCAAATTGACTTACCATGAATTAGAAGGTTTACCAAGGTGACCCACTATGAACTCGACTATTTACTTGTTATCATCTTATTTCCATGTACAAGGTGACCATAATAAGAGACTTAGGAAATTACAGTTCATAATGTTCAACTTACCCGACTCGTATATAAGATCGGGTTTCGAGTTTAACCCACAGTGGTAACTTAGAGTTTTAGTGTCGACTCCAAGCTCGTTCCTTGACAGAGGTTGAGTAAATACTTCCTTTAACGATCTTTGTCTTAACTAAACAATACTCCAGTAATCTTTTCTAACGATAGGTTTAGTGGTAACAATTACATTTATGGTGTACCAACCTTCCACTTTCTCGGGACTTGAAGGATTAACTTACTCTTCCATTTCTTGATGTGAGATGTCATTCGACTGTCAGAGATAATTAAGGTTTGTATCTACCATTTAATGGTAGATCTATGTATGTAATTTTCGAAACCCTCACCAGGCTATTTCGCCCATTCTGGTAATGCCAACTTGGTCCTCATGACATGTCTCCCTCATCCCTCGTACCTTCGGCATTTAAGTGAGTAATAAAATTCTTCCTAGGATTTTTCAACGTTCTACTAGCCCACTATCGAGCTCTTTCGAGAGACTCTGCGTATTCTTGTTCTTCCATGAATCATATCGTTGATTCGAAAAGACGTTACCCAGCGGGACTTTATGAACGGTGGTTTCTCTGGTAAGTTCCTCCTATCCTAGATTCGGTTTTGAATATGGTTATGTTCTCCTTCATGCCTATACCCATCTACGATAATTCTTCACTGATGGCCATAGGGATTCTGGTTTGCTAGGTGTACCATGGAAAGGGTCATTTTGGCGGTGATGGAAATGGTAACCAGGAATGGTCCAGGCGACTCCCATTGAATAGGTAAAAAGATGCTCTGCTAACTCACTTTAACCGTTTATCCTCTTTAAGAATTTCCTGCGAGACGTTCCTGTGTTCCGACTTATACTAGTCCAGTTCAGTGACGTACACGGATAATAAAGTGTAGAGCATTCTCGTTACTCGTAGAGGTTGTCCCTGTTCCTCCCTGTGTCCATGACTGGTATACTAGTAAAGTGTCGATAAGAAGGGAAGTTCCTATAGGGTAAGAAGGAAATCCCCACACTATAGTCTATGTGTTATACTTTGTTCGACCACAAAAATATTCCCGAGTTTTTATAAGGGTGTTCTATGTTTCAGAGGTTATGTTCATACTGGGTTTCATTTTCAAGTAAACCTACCATCTGGTGGACCCCCCCAAATCCACTGGTGGTCAGTACTGTAGTTTCTCCCTTCCGAATGTATGTGAATACCCTTCAGTAAAAATAATAATGCGTATCTTTACTTATTTGCAAGCTACCTATGGTGAGACACTGTTTAAGTCTGTAACTATAATGGTATGGCTTTTTTTCCTTCCTTTTGTTTCCTATTATTCTCTCTTGTTAGTACCCTTTATAGTATGTGTACCAACACCCCTTCGCATCTTGGAATTTCATAGAGAAATGGCTTCACTGTTGTATTAACCTATATGAGGCTTACATATTACACAGTCACCTCTTCCGTTCTTTTGATTCCACAAGGTTATAGTATTGTTATTATTTCTTACTTATTTCCGAGGATTGGTATTTTATGAGAATTGTGACCAAAATGAATGATGGGCCTCTGTGTTTTGCAGCAAGGGTACCCATCAGGTCTTTAAGCTCACTTCTCCTTCCCCGAGCATCGATGACTCGGTTGAAGGTTGGCAACGCTCACGCCCAGGCGAGATAAGTATTTTGTTTTACAGAATTATTGTGTTATTTATAAGATCCTTTTCTCAATTAATATTTATTGTTAATAAAGGAAAACGTCTCGTTCTTTACAGGTTTGCAGGGTTACTATGTTGGATGTTGGATCACGCCTTCTACAAGAAAGGTACTCGGGTTCGTCTTTAAGCTCTTGGAAAATAGCCTAGATTCCTGATAAGATTAAAAAATGTAAAGTAGGTTATCAGATTTCAAAGATGGCCATATCACTACTATTGTAATTTCATAAATTAGTTAAGGGAAAGGCCCCTCAAAAGTCCAGTACTGTGTAATAGGGTTTAAAGCAGAGTTATACTTTTACTCCCAGAATTTGACCATCGACTTAGAAGAAAATGGATTGGTTTCTATCTTCCAACGTACTGGGTCTGTTTATACATTTAATCTTAGAAAGGAATAAAATCAAGTGCTTATATCTGTCCAGGTCCTGTACTGTAATTCATGTTTATTTCCATAGCTTTAATCTTTCAATTTTTTATTGTGGTGAATTTTGTCTAAATCGTAAAGTGGAATATGGTTACAGAATGTATTCCCTTTTGTTCTCTTAAATGCTAGCAGGTAAATTTGACCTTCCGATTTGTGTAAATTTGACCTTCTATTTATGTTTGAGATTACTCAAAAAAAAACATTTGTTTTGTTTTTGGAGTGTTGTGTATGATAAGGGCGTTCTGGTTGTAATATTGGTTATTAGAGGTATACAGTAAAATTGTAACCATTATACTATACTTTTCATTCTTACTCCCGAACCATGATTTCGTAGATACAGAGATGTTGTAACAATTACCCTAAATTTTCGTGGACAGTTCGTTCCGACCTCAAAGGGATAAAGTTGTATGTAGGAGTATCCATATAATTATTAGAGCGTTTTACATATAATCTCTCTCTCTCTCTCTCTCTCTCTCTATATATATATATATATATATATATATATATATATGTCTGCATTTTTTTAAAACTAGCAGAAGGTTTCCATCCTGAAGTGACTTTGTGTATAACATATAGGTGTATCTATATATAGGTCTCGAATTATTTCGAAAGAAACAACTCTGGGGACATGTTCATAAACCACATACTGTACAGGAATTTAATCTTTTGATTTAAGTATAGTATACAGTTGGGAAGTTTTAGTACCGATTAGACAAAGTTTCATTAAAAGTTACATATTTAACCAAGATGTGGTTACAATCTTCGACCGATGCCTATAGATAAACTTGTAAGGTCGATTCTAAAGTCTCGCCCAAAGTTAATCTGTTAATCCAGATTTATACTGTTGTATTCTATCATCCATTTATTCTTTTCTTTTTTTTAAATCTTGCTATGTCCTATATACAATGCACCATAAAACATTTTGTTCTTTCCATTATACATCTATCACGGATGAGGTCCTCAATTGTTCTATACCATTGTCCTTAAGACAGATAATCCTACTATGCAACTACAGTTCATCATATTACTGTACATGGATAATTACACACAGATTTCACCCATAGAAATTACTTCGATACATAATTAACATATACAAATCGTCAGTATAAATAATCATTAAAAAATAGAGAAGGAGTGGATCAACATATATGAATTCAGTTCGTGGAAGAACAAAGGGAAAAACCACGTTCCTCCCAACCGTAGAATAGGCAGCCAAAATCACTTGCCCGATTCACCCCCTAGCCTGACCATGAATCCATGAGGGAGAACTTGGAAAACCTCCTCCTCAGAAATGTCTTTCGATTCCAGCAAATTCCTCTTGCCTCACACTCACTCAGTAGTGTTCATAACAACAAGCAAAAACAATAGTCTATTTACCCAGCATACTTAGCAGTGTCCTGCCTCCTCACATATCCTATTTATAAATTTGCCTAGGTCTTTTCCCTCCCTTGGGAATTTTTGTAGATTTCTAAATCCTTGATTTTTAGGGGCTGCCAATGGCCAAATCACTGATTTTCCACTTGTAAGAATCAACCCAGGGGTAGTTCCAACATGTTCCCCACTCATGGAGTCATGGTAAGCTAATTTTTAACATGGTTGTTCCATTTGTCCTCCTGCAATAAATATAAAATATTTTGTTTTCATACAAGTGTCATAGTCAAAATAGTTAGCTGAGTCAAATCAGATCTTTGCCCAATAGTCATAATAATTAATTACAATATTAAATTCGAAATTCATAATTTCCATAAATGGAAAAAAAAATCCAAATTCAAATTTATTAAAAATGGAAATGAATTTCCTGCAAACTTGACTTTCTAAATATTTTATTTTTTGGGGACGTCACATCCTTTCCCCCTTCAGTAAAAAATTGTCCTCAGTGTTCAATCCTTTCTTGGAACATGATTGGATGTGTTTTCCACAAATCTCCCTCCATCTCCCAAGTGGCCTCCACAGGAATAAAGTGCTTCCATTGCACCTTTACCTGAGCGACAATTCTGTTCCAAAGTGTTATTTCTCTCCGGTCTAGAATGCACAGGGGTTCCACCTAGAACTCGCCTTCAGGCTCCACCTGCACCAAGTTCCAGTCGATCATATGAGTAGGGTCATGAATATACTTTTTCAACAAAGAAATAATAAATACATTGTGAATTCTCATATTAGCAGGAAGTGGAAGTTGATATGCTACGGGTCCAACTCGAACTAGTATCTCAAAGGGTCCGCAAAACCTAGGTGCCATCTTGGCACAGTTACCTAACTTCAACAAGCTTTTTCTGGCTTTGACCTTCAAATAAACAGGGTCTCCCACTTGAAATTCCAAGTGTCTTCTTTTCTGATCTCCATAGCTCTTATGTCTATCCTGTGCTTCTTTCAAATTATATTGTACCTTCCTTACCGTGTTTTCCATTTCTTGGAGCATCTCAGGTCCCACCATGAGTCTATTAGCTGGGTTATAAAAGCTAGTTGGATTCATACACTTTCTTCTGTACAGTATTTTGAAAGGGCTCAATTTAGTCGAAGTTTGATATCCATTGTTATATGAAAATTCTACCAAGTGTAGATAGTCCTCGCACTTGTTCGGTTTTGTCCTTACGTACATGCAGAGCATATCCTCTACGATTTGATTTTTCCTTTCGGTCTATCCATCTGTTTGTGGATGATAACTCATACTGAAATTCAAGTTAGTATTTAGCCATGCAAACAATTCCTTCCAAAAAGTGGATGTGAATTTTACGTCTCTATCTGAAATCACCATTTTAGGAATACCATGTAGTCTAAAAATTTCTTTCATGATTATTTCAGCAATGTTTATAGCTTTAAAAGTAGACTTTACAGGAATAAATTGTGCAGACTTACTGAGTTTGTCGATTATGACCATGATAGAATAATTTTGTTTCTGAGTTTTAGGCAAACCTGTTATAAAATCAAGCGATATGGTCTCCCACTTCCATTCTGCTACTGGTAATGACTGTAATAGGCCAGCTGGATGTTGGTCCTCGACCTTAACCTGCTGAAAATTTTGGCACCTAGCCAAGTATTCTGTTGTTTCGCCCTTCATATTAGGCCAATAAAATAGTTTTCTAAGTGTTGTTATCATTTTCTGGTAACCTGGATGGCCAGAATACGGTTTCTTATGTACTTTGTCCAAGACTATTAATTTTAACTCTGCGAAATCTGGTAAGTAAAGTTTGTTTTTAAATCGTAGTAGTCCCTTCTTGGCGATACTTAGATCCGGTTTATCCGAGTTTGCAGTATTGTTTTGTAACTCTTCCATTACCTTAGTTTAATTTCCTTCATTAATACCTGCGGTCCTTATTCTTTGTTCCAGATCACTTTCTGCCCTGCTGATATTTATCTCAAATAAACCATGGACTCTTCTGCTTAAAGTTTCTGCTATTTTATTTTCCTTACCCTTGATATGTCTGACCTCGAAGTCAAATTCGCTCAAGAAGGCTAGCCACCTTGCTTGTCTTGCATTAAGATCTGGTTGGTTAAACAGATATTTCACCCCGCTATTATCCATTAATTGTAAAAATTTTCTACCCATTATGTAGTGTCGCCACATTTTTAAGGCGTGTATTACTATTTCTAATTCTAAGTCATGAGTGAAATAATTTAACTCATGTTCTTTTGATTTCCTGGACTCATAACAAAAAGCGTGTCCTTCCTGAGCTAGAACACCACCTAGTCCTTCTTTACTTGCATCCACACATATGGTGAAGTCTTTATCGGGGTCTGCTACCTTCAATATGGGTGCAGTTGTCAATAATTCTTTCACCTTGTGAAAACTGTCTTGACACTTCTCTGACCAGTTAAACTTGGTCCCTTTCTTTTGTAATGATGTGATAGGGTATGCTATCTTGGAAAACTGATGCAGGAGCATCGCCAACAACAAGCGAGCATGGCACAAACGCCAATGCATTTTGGCACATGATGAATTGTTTGAAATGTTTTGAAGTTGATACAGCAAACTTAAATGTAATAGTTAAGAAAGGGCATACTTGTATATTGTAATTAGACCTTGAGCGTCCTGCTCTCGTCTAAAGGACTAAGAGGTATTTATGCTAGTAAATGTAAGTAGGTAACTTTGAATTATTAGATAAGACAGTTTTAGGAGTCGGAGGGAAAATATATATAGAAACCCTCACTTGTATCATTGTAACATTAGCAACATTATCAATCAAGAGAGAATAGAGAAGAAGAAGCAGAAAGTTGTGTAGAAGAACCCATGTACAGAAGTTCTGAGATTAATATATGAAGCTTTGATTCAGACTCATGGTGTTCAAATACTTTCTGTGTATGCATGATTGAATGTTATGCTCATGATGGTTTTACTCTTTCTGGTATACATTTTCTTTTATGTCATGTATGTATGATTTCGTGTTAATCATTCAAAGTTTGAGAGAGTAAAGAATGAGTTTCAATTGTTTCTCTGTCTGAGCAAGAGTTTTCTTGCAAGGAGTGCAGTGAAATTGTCCACAAGGTGTGCGTTGACAGAAGTCAGAGTTCGTCTCTGCAAGCTCAGGAGGGATAACATTGTTCTCATTCATGCAAAAGTGCAAATTAAGCATAGGAGTTGTGCAAGGAGTGCGCAGGCCGATTGAAGTCTCAGAGTTACAACCTGAGCGAAATTGTTGAAGGACTACTGTTGTAGGGAGTGCGCAGAGTCAAAGAGGTTCAAATACTTGGAAGTATTTGAAGAATTGCTGCTAGGAGTGCGCGCATGAGTCTTCTTGAAGACTCGAGTTGTGGAGAAAGCTCAGGAGGGATAGAGTCTTCGAAATTGTCGAAGAGAAGCTCCAGAGGACTAGTGCCTTGAAGTGTTGTAAGAAGTCACAGCGATGTTGTTTTGCAGGTGGATAAGTTTCGTGAAAGAACACTTTGTTCATTTCACAGGAATCATCAAGGAGGAATTGGACGGTCGAAATTCTCCGTGGAGAATTCGCAAAGTTTCGAGAGTCATCAGATCGTGCAGAGGAGCAGGGGAGTTACGGTAAACCTATTTTCAAGTTTTAAGTTCAAGGAAAATCGGGCCATAGGATCTAAGCCAACAATGGTCGTTAGATCACTCGCGTAATTGCATTTCGTGGATTCGTGAGTTGAAGGTTTAAAACCTTGGCATCAAGATTCGCGAGGTCGCGAGTGGAAAAGTCGTGAGAGAATTGCAGTCGTCCATCAGAGGAGGACAGGCAGATGAGATCAAAGGATCTCGTGAACTCAGAGGTTCACAAGGTGAGAGCCCAAAGATTTGGTTCTCCAAGTCGTGAGGAGCTAGGACAGCCATAGGATCTGAGCCAATAGAGGTCATCGAATCACTCACGTAATCTCATTTCGAGGTTTTGTGGGTTGAAGAGACGAAAGCGTAGCATCAGGATTTGTGAAGTCCGAAACTCCAAAAAAGTGGGAAGTTCCATTGTGGGACTTGCGTTGACGACGTGTCGGAATTTCGGCATTTCGGTATATCGACAGATAGGAAGTCAAGTATTTTGTCCCGAAATTCCCGAAGTCAGGAGTTGTGATAAGGAGTAGCGAGGAGTTCAGGATCTCGGCACTTCCGATGTCGGGGTACAAAGGAAGTAGCACTTCGGGAAGCGAAGTCGCAAAGTGTCGAACATGGGCACGAGGGACACGTGGTAGAACTGCAAGGTGGGTCCATGCGGTATATAGGCAGACACGTGTTAACTAGTGAAAGGAGTCAACACCCGTTGACCTATCGAATCTTGAAGATTCGTGAGATAAGGGAACGAGAGTTCAACCCTTCGACTCGTGAAGTCACGAGTAGCAAGAACGTGAGGAGAAAAGTCAACATCACTTCTTGTGGGTTAATGAAGGGAAGGTGCCAAGGTTGGACACTCGAACTTGCGAAGGTATGAGTAGCGAGAAGTGCTAGTGCTTACCCTAGCCAGAAGTCGCACGAGGAAGGCGCTGACAAGAGGAGGAGCCATACCCGTATCAGCATTTCAGGTATCGCGAGATTGGAAAAGGAAGAGTAGGAGTTTCGACTCATGAACTCGTGAGTGGAGAGTTACGACAAGTGCCTTTTGGGTTAGGCCTTGGTCATAGTGTTGTGGTCGCACGGAGAAGTGGAGCTCGTGCCTATTGTTGTTCGCGTAGGGGAGCTTTCGAAATGGCTTGTGGATCGATAATTTGTGATTCCAGTAGGGAATCTAAAGAGCCGATTCGGCTTGAGGGAGATAAAGAACGATCATGTGAGTGGACTTCTTCCCGAGGGTTAATATGTCCGTGTCAAGTGGTATCAGAGCACAGAAAGATTTCTTTGCTTTCTGTAGCAGGGAAAAGAAAGATTCATCATGCCACCGAGAATAAGAGACATACAAACACCCGATCTGCCAGAGGAAGGGGAGATGTCAAGAGAAAGGGGTAGGTAGGTGAAAAATCCAGCCATGGAAAGAGATATTCATAACCTATGTGCCAGAGTCATGGACATGGAAATAAAAATGAGGCTCACAGCCGATGTTGGAGATGTCAGTGAATCTGAAAGTGAATATGAAGCTGGACATGAAGGAGAAGAAGTTGCAGCAGAAGATGCAGCAAATGAACGCATGATTAGGGCTGTTGCAAGAATGGGTGCTAGAGTAAAAATGGATATTCCAATATATGAAGAAAACCTGGATGCTGAAGATATTCTAGACTAGATTAGAACTCTGGACATATATTTTAACTATGAAGATGTCCAGGAAGACAAAAAGGTCAAACATGTTGTCACAAGACTTAAAGGACATCCAACATTGTGGTGGGATGAGCTATAAGATGACAAATGTTGCAAAGGAAAGCAGAAGATCAAAAGTTGGGATAGGATGATCGCAAAGATGAAGGCAAAATTCATTCCCAGGGATTACCAGATTACTTTGTTTCGGAGAATGCAAAATTTGAGACAGAAGCTAATGACAGTAAAGGAGTACACTGAAGAATTCTACAGGCTGAACATTAGGGCAGGTCATCACGAAAGTGATGATGAAAAATTTGTTTGGTACATGAATGGTCTGAGATACGACATTCAGGATGAGATGAGCATGATGACCATATGAACGGTGGAAGATGCGTATCAGATGGCTCTAAAGGCTGAAGAGAAGCTGAGCCGAAAACAAGGTCAAAGAGGCTGAGGCAGAAGTCAAGCCAGAGTCAAATCAGTTGCCCAGGATAGAAATCAGAAACCCAAGGAAGACTGGAAGAAACCTCATACTCAGACTGAGAGAGGTGGAAGATCACAGAGAGGGCATCATACCGAACAAAGAGGTCATTATGTTGATGGAAACATTTTTCCTCGTACTAGAGGTAGAGGAAGAGGAAGAGGCAGAGTGGTGAAATGATTCACATGTGGAAAGGTCAGACATAAATCTTATGAGTGTCCAGACAGAAATAAAGAAGGTGGTGAGACTCACATTGTCAAAGCACAAAGGCGGATTGTTGAGGCAGAGGATGTTGAAGGTGGAAGATCGTTGATGATGCGAAAAGTTATCTTAACACCAGAGAAGGAGGTGGAGAGTTCGGTCCAAAGGAACAGGCTTTTTCGAACTGCTTGCAAGACCAAAGACTAGGCATGCAAGGTCATTGTGGACAGTGGTAGCACATATAATCTCGTTTCTACATATATGGTAGAAAATCTGGAGCTGGAGACGATTGAACATTCGAGCCCATACAGAGTTTCATGGCAACAAAAAGGACATCAGGTAAATGTCAGTAAACAATGTTTAGTTAAGTTTAAAATAGGATGGTATAAAGATGAAATATTCTGTGATGTTATTCCCATGGATGTTTGTTATCTATTGTTGGGTAGACGATGGCAATAAGACAGAAATGTGATTCATGATGGGAGGAAGAACACATACACCCTAGAGAATAATGGGAGAACTCACATGTTTCTTCCAATCAAAGATAAAGAGGTGAAACCTGAAGTAAGCAACGTTGTACTTCTCATGAGTGGGAAGGAAATTCTCACAGAGGTTAGGAAGAAGGAGGAACCACAATTCATTATGGTCAAGAAGCCTAAAATTGTTTTAACTAGGACAAGGGTAGATGATTTACCGGAAGAGGTTCATAAATTGTTGGAAGAGTTTGCTGACATAGTAGTGGATGAACTACCTCATTCGTTGCCACCGATCAGAAGTGTGAGTCATCATATTGATCTCATACCTGGAGCTCTCATACAACTCCAAGAATTAATGGACAAGGGGTTGGTTAGAGAAAGCTTGAGTCTGTGTGTTGTTCCGACAGTGCTCAGTCCGAAGAAAGACGGAGGCTGGAGGATGTGTACTGACACAAGAGAAATCAACAATATAACCATCAAGTACAGATTTCCATTTCCAAGAACGAATGATTTGATTAATTGCTTGAGTGGAGCCAAAAAAAATTCGAAGATTGATTTGAAAAGTGGATATCACCAAATTCGCATGAGAGAAGGATACAAATGGAAGATAACATTCAAAACCAATGAAGGGTTGTATGAATGTCTTGTTATGTCGTTTGGTTTAACAAATGCGCCGAGCACTTTCATGAGGTTGATGAATGAAGTCCTGAAGGATTTCATCGGAAAATTTGTCATTGTGTATCTCGATGACATACTGATTTTCAGTAAAACAGAGGCATAGCATATGAAAAATTTGGCTACAGTGATGAAGAGATTACAGCAAGAGAATTTGTTGATAAATATGAAGAAATCCTCATTCATGAAGATAGAGCTCATTTATTTGGGTTTTGTTATTTATGAATACAAGTTGAGGATGGATCCAGATAAGGTGGAGGTGATTAAGAATTGGCCATCACTGAAGAGTATATTTGAGGTGAGAAGTTTTCATGGATTGGCTAGTTTCTACCGGAAGTTCATTAGGAATTTCAGTGGAATTAGTGCACCAATGATGGACACAGTGAAGAAGAGACACAATTATTTTCACTGGACAGAAGAAGCAGAGAAAAGCTTCAATTTGTTGAAAAGGAAAATCATGGAACAACCAATTTTGGTGTTGCCGGATTTTAAAAAGACATTTCAGGTAAAATGTGATGCAAGTGGATTTGCAATAGGGGCAGTCTTGAGCCAAGAAGACAGGCCGATAGCATACTTCAGCGAGAAGCTAAATGAAGCAAAAGTGAAATACTCCACGTATGACAAGGAGTTCTATGCTATTATTCAGGCATTGAAGAAATGGAGACACTATTTGATTCCTAAGGAGTTTGTCTTATACAGTGACAATCATGCTTTGCAATTTATGACTCAATAGGAGAAGTTGAATCAAAGACATGTTATATGGGTTGAATACATGCATAACTTTACTTTTGTAATTAAGCATATTTTTGGAACTGCTAACAAAGTTGTTGATGCTTTGAGTAGGAAATGTTTGTTGTTGCAGGAGTTCATAGTCAAAACACTGGGTTTTGATGATCTCACGGACATGTACAGAGATAATCCAGATTTTAAGGAGGCATATGAAGCAGCTAAGAATCCAATTCTCAGGGACAAAAGCCAATGGACAGAATACATGATCTAGGATGGATTTCTATTCAAGGGTAATCAACTTTGTATTCCAAAATGCTCCATGAGGGAGAATTTGTTGAAGGAGAAACATAGTGGAGGATTAGCCGGACATTTCGGTCATGAAAAGATGTTATCAAAGTTAAACGAGTCATATTCTTGGCCAGGAATGAGAGAAGACGTTAAAAGATTTGTGGACAGATGCAAAATTTGTCATCATTCAAAAGGGAAGAGGCAGAATGCAGGATTTTATCAGCCGTTACCCATACCTGAGAGGTCGTGGGATGCGGTAAGCATGGAATTCATATTGGGGATGCCAAGAACACAAAGAGGGTTTGAATCGATCTTTATAGTGGTAGACAGATTTTCTAAGATGGAAAATTTTATACCGTGTTAGAAAACCAGTGACGCAACTCACATTGTGAATCTGTTTTTCAAAGAAGTCATTCGACTTCACAGCTTACCAAGGAGCATAGTTTGAGATCACCAAGTTTGTGGGACACTTCTGGAGAACCTTATGGAAAAAGATAGGAATAAACTTGTCGTTTAGTTCATCTTATCATCCTCAGATGGATGGATAGACAGAAACTGTGAATAGGATCTTAGGAGACTTGTTGAGGATTTTGGTGACAGAACACCACAGTCAGCGGGACAATATTCTGCCACAGGCGGAATTTGCATATAACGACTCACTAAACAGAAGCAGAAGGCGGAGTCCATTCCAGATTGTTTATGGGATGAAACCAAGAGGAGTTTTGGAATTGAGAGATTCAGAACATAATGCAACTAGGAGTGCTAGTGCAGAGGATTTCGCAGAAGCGATGAAGGAACTTCACAACCAAGTGAAGGAACGATTGAAAAACTCTAGCCAAGAGTATAAACACAGAGCAGATCAACATAGGCGACAACTTCAGTTCGAAGTTGGTGATTTGATTCTTGCACACTTGAGAAAGGAAAGGTTCCCTAGAGGAACATAGAATAAACTGAAGATGAAGAAGATCGGACCATGTAAGGTCTTGAAGAAACATGGGGAAAATTCTTATGAGATTGAATTACCCAATGGGATCGAAATTTCTTCGATATTCAACATCTCAGATTTGTACCCTTACAAAGTTGAGGAAGAAGAAGAAGGTAGTGAACAAACAAAGGTTCAGTGGACTAAACAGATGCCAGTTGCAGAGAAGCCATAGATGGAAAGCATACTGGATAGAAGAGTTAGTAAGAAGACCAAGGGAAAGGAATATTTTGAATACCTGGTCAAGTGGAAGGGACATCCAGTTGAATATGCCAGCTGGGAGAATGAAGCAGATATCTAGAAGCATGGGCAAACCATACGAGAGCTCATGGACAGGAGCCCATGAAATTTTTCAAGCGAGGGAGTATGATGCAGGAGCATCACCAACAACAAGCAAGCGTGGGAAAAACGCCAATGCATTTTGGCACATGATGAATTGTTTGGAATGTTTTGAAGTTGATACGCCAAACTTAAATGTAATAGTTAAGAAAGAGTGTACTTGTAGATTGTAATCAGACCTTGAGCGTCCCACTCTCGTCTGAAGGACTAAGAGGCATTTATGCTAGTAAATGTAAGTAGGTAGCTTTGAATTCTTAGATTAGATAGTTTTAGGAGCCAGAGGGAAAACAGATATAGACACCCTCACTTGTATAATTGTAACATTAGCAACATTATAAATCAAGAGAGCATATAGAAGAAGAAGCAGAAAGATGTGTAGAAGAACCCATGTACATAAGTTCTAAGATTAATATATGAAGCTTTGATTCAGACTCATGGTGTTCAAATACTTTCTGTGTATGCATGATTGAATGTTATGCTCATGATGGTTTTACTCTTTCTGGTATACATTTTGTTTTATGCCATGTATGTATGATTTTGTGTTAATCATTTGAAGTCTGAGAGAGTAAAGAATGAGTTTCAATTGTTTATCTGTCTCAGCAAGAGTTTCCCTGCAAGGAGTGCAGTGAAATTGTCCTCAAGGTGTGCATTGACAGAAGTCAGAGTTCGTCTCTGCAAGCTCAGGAGGGATAACATTGTTCTCATTCACGCAGAAGTGCAAGTTAAGCACATAAGTCGTGCAAGGAGTGTGCAGGCAGAGTGAAGCCCCAGAGTTACAACCTGAGCGAAATTGTTGAAGGACTACTGTCATAGGGAGTGCACAGAGTCGAAGAGGTTCAAATACTTGGAAGCATTTGAAGAATTGCCGCAAGGAGTGTTTGCAGTAGTCTTCTTGAAGACTCGAGTTGTGGAGAAATATCAAGAGGGATAGAGTCTTCGAAGTTGTCGAAGAGAAGCTCAAGAGGGCTAGTGCCTTGAAGTGATGTAAGAAGGTGCAGCGACGTTGTTTTGCAGGTGGATAAGTTTTGTGAAATAACACTTTGTTCATTTCACAGGAATCATCAAGGAGGAATTGGACGGTCAGAATTCTCCGTGGAGAATTCAAGTAGTTTTGAGAGGCGTCAGATCGTGCAGAGGAGAAAGGGAGTTATGGTAAACCTATTTTCAAGTTTTAAGTTCAAGGAAAATCGGTCCGTAGGATCTGAGCCAACAATGGTCGTTGGATCACTCGCGTAATCTCATTTCATGGATTCACGAGTTGAAGGTTTAAAAGCTTGGAATCAAGATTCACGAGGTCACGAGTGGAGAAGTCATGAGAGAATCACAGATCTCCATCATAGGAGGACAGGTGGTAGAGATCAAAGGATCTCACGAACTCGGAGGTTCGCAAGGTGAGAGCCCAAAGATTGGGTGCTTCAAGTCGCGAGTGGCGAAATCACGAGGAGCTAGGACAACCGTAGGATCTGAGGCAACAAGGGTCATCGGATCACTGATGTAATATCATTTTGGGGTTTTGTGGGTTGAAGAGACAAAATCTTAGCATCAATATTTATGAAGTTGCGAAGTCCGAAACTCCAAAAAGGTGGGAAGTTCCATTGTGGGACCGGTGTTGACGATGTGTCAGAATTTCGTCATTTCGGCATATCGACGGATAGGAAGTCAAGACTTTTGTCCCGAAAGTCCCAAAGTCGTGAGTTGCGATAAGGAGTAGTGAGGATTTTAGGTGATACAGGTGGATATCAGTGGCCACCCACCTTTTCCAAATGTCTCAAAACAGTTTTCTGGCCATTTTGGCAATTTACTATTTTTAGCAGGTTTTAACTTCTCGGGCCATTTTGAGGGTCCAAATGAATTTTTTTTTTTGATATTTAGGTTCTCAATGATGTCTAAGGCATGATTGATCCCAAAAAATGAATCTCCTCAACAATACCTTTCCAACGAGCTATCACATGCCTAAAACGGAGATCGTATGCAAAAGTTACGACCCCGGGAAGTTGATGTACTAACTTACCCAAACGGGGCCCACATGACTTTTGGCGCTTCATCTCCTAGGGTTAGGTTTTTGGATGTCTAGGAATTTTGGAATTCCTGTCTATTGTAAAAAAGGCCTTCCGAGCATCATTGTAATCATCTTCTTGTGAATGCGAGTATCCGTCACATCTCTTCTCAGAGATAAGCTGCCACCATTCTAGCGAGTCTTTCACTCTGTATTTTTACAGTCTCTGTACATTTCTCTGATTAATAGAAATCATGTATTACTGTATATATGTGTTTATGGTTGCATCTCTGATATGTTTCTTTTATATTATTGAATATCTA
>ML778258.1:1844762-1859114 GCA_009831015.1 Picea engelmannii
TTTAAAACTAGTTGAAGGTTTCCATCGTGAAGTGACTGTGTGTATAACATATAGGTGTATGTATATATAGGTCCCAAATTCTTTCGAAAGAAACAACTCTGGGGACATGTTAATAAACCACATACTGTACAGGAATTTAATCTTTTGATTTAAGTATAGTATACAGTTGGGAAGTTTTAGTACCGATTAGACAAAGTTTCATTAAAAGTTACATATTTAACCAAGATGTTGTTACAGTCTTCGACCGATGCCTATAGATAAAATTGTAAGGTCGATTCTACAGTCTCACCCAAATTTAATCTATTAATCTAGATTTATATTGTTGTATTCTATCAGTCATTTATTCTTTTTTTTCTAAATCTTGCTATGTCCTATATACAGTGCACCATAAAACAGTTTGTTCTTTCCATTATACATCTATCACGTATGAGGTCCTCAATCATTCTATCAGTCCATTCATCACAGTGTTAGCATTGTCCCTAACACATATAATCCTACTATGCAACTACAGTTCATCATATTACTGTACATGGATAATTACACACAGATTTCACCCATAGAAATTACTTCGATACAGAATTAACATATACAAATCGTCAGTATAAATGATCATTAAAAAACAGAGAAGGAGTGGATCAACATATCTGAATTCAGTTCATGGAAGAATAAAGGGAACAACCACGTTCCTCCCAACCATAGAATAGGTAGCCAAAATCACTTGCCTGATTCACCCCCTAGCCTGACCATGAATCCATGAGGGAGAACTTGGAAAACCTCCTCCTCAAAAATGTCTTCCGATTCCAGCAAATTCCTCTTGCCTCACACTCACTCAATAGTGTTCATAACAACAAGCAAAAACAATAGTCTATTTTCCCAGCATACTTAGCAGTGTCCTGCCTCCTCACATATGCTATTTATCAATTTGCCTAGGTCTTTTCCCTCCCTTGGGAATTTTCGCAACTTTCTAAATCCCTTATTTTGAGGGGCTGCCAATGGCCAAATCACGGATTTTCCACTTGTAACAATCCGCCTAGGGGTAGTTCCAACATGTTCCCCACTCATGGAGTCATGGTCAGCTAATTTTTAACATGGTTGTTCCATTTGTCCTCCTGCAATCAATATAAAATATTTTGTTTTCATACAAGTGTCATAGTCAAAATAGTTAGCTGAGTCAAATCAAATCTTTGCCCAATAGTCATAATAATTAATTACAATATTAAATTCGAAATATGGAATTTCCATAAATGGCAAAAATATTCCAAATTCAAATTTACTAAAAATGAAAATGAATTTCCAGCAAACTTGAATTTCTAAATATTTTATTTTTTTGGGACATCACCTCCTTTCCCCCTTCAGTAAAACACTATCCTCAGTGTTCGTTCCTTTCCTGGAACAGGATTGGATGAGTTTTCCGCAAATATCCCTCCATCTCCAAAGTGGCCTCCTCAGGACTAAAGTGCATCCATTGCACCTTTACCTGAGCGATGACTCTGTTCCGAAGTGCTATTTCTCTCCAGTCCACAATGCGCAGGGGTTCCACCTGCACCAAGTTCCAGGCAATCATATGAGTAGGGTCATGAATATACTTTTTCAACAAAGAAATATGAAATACATTGTGAATTCTTAGAGTAGCAGGAAGTGAAAGTTGATATGCTACGGGTCCAAGTCGAGCTAGTATCTCGAAGGGTCCACAAAACCTAGGTGCCATATTGGCACAGTTCCCTAACTTCAACAATATTTTTCGGGTTTTGACCTTTAAATAAACATGGTTTCCCACTTGAAATTCCAAGTGTCTTCTTTTCTGATCTGCATAGCTCTTATGTCTGTCTCGTGCTTCTTTCAAATTCTATTGTACCTTCCTTACCGTGTTTTCCATTTCTTGGAGCATGTTTGGTCCCACCATGATTCTGTTAGTTGGGTTATCCCAGCTAATTGGAGCCGTACACTTTTTGCCATACAATGTTTCAAAAGGGCTCAATTTAGCTGAAGTTTGATATCCATTGTTATATGCAAATTCTACCAAGTGTAGATAGTGCTCCCACTTGTTCGGTTTTGTCCTTACGTACATGCGGAGCATATCCTCTATGATTTGATTTGTCCTTTCAGTCTTTCCATCCGTTTGTGGATGCTAACTTGTACTGAAATTCAAGTTAGTATTTAGCCCTGCAAACAATTCCTTCCAAAAAGTGGATGTGAATTTTAAGTCTCTATCTGAAATCACCATTTTAGGAATACCATGCAGTCTAAAAATTTCTTTCATGAATATTTCAACAATGTTTATAGCTTTAAAAGTAGACTTCACAAGAATAAAGTGTGCAGACTTACTGAGTTTGTCGATTACGACCATGATAGAATCATTTTGTTTCTGAGTTTTAGGAAAACCTGTTATAAAATCAAGCGATATGGTCTCCCACTTCCATTCTGGTACTGGTAATGGTTGTAATAGGTCAGCTAGATGTTGGTGCTCGGCCTTAACCTGCTGACAATCTTGGCACCTAACCAAGTATTTTGTTGTTTCTCCCTTCATATTAGGCCAATAAAATAGTTTTCTAAGTGTTGTTATTGTTTTCTGGTAACCTGGATGGACATAATATGGTTTCTTATGTACTTCGTCCAAGACTATTAAATTTAACTCTACGGAATCTGGTAAGTGAAGTCTATTTTTAAATCGTAGTAGTCCCTTCTTGTCGATACTTAGATCCGGTTTATCCGAGTTTGCAGTATTGTTTTGTAACTCTTCCATTACCTTAGTGTAATTTCCGTCGCTAATACTTTCCGTCCTTATTCTTTGTTCTAGATCACTTTCTGCCCTCCTGATATTTATCTCAAATAAACCATGGACTCTTCTTCTTAAAGTGTCTGTTACTTTATTTTCCTTACCCTTGATATGTCTGACCTCGAAGTCAAATTCGCTAAAGAAGGCTAGCCCCCTTGCTTGTCTTGCATTAAGATCTGGTTGGTTAAACAGTTATTTCACCCCGCTATTATCCATTAATAGTAGAAATTTTCTGCCCATTATGTAGTGTCACCACAATTTTAAGGTGTGTATTACTGTTGTTAATTCTAAGTCATGAGTGACATAATTTTTCTCATGTTCTTTTAATTTTTGGGACTCATAACAAATAACATGTCCTTCCTGAGTTAGAACACCACCTAGTCCTTCTTTACCTGCATCCACACATACGGTGAAGTCTTTCTCGGGGTCTGCTACCTTCAATATGGGTGCAGTTGTCAATAATTCTTTCAACTTGTGAAAACTGTCTTGACACTTCTCTGACCAGTTAAACTTGGTCCCTTTCTTTTGTAATGATGTGATAGGGTATGCTATCTTGGAAAACCCTTTTATAAATATGCAGTATGATTCCCATGAATAACCTGATGTCCATTACATCCTTAGGTACCAGCCATTCCATAATGGCTTTTATCTTCTCTGGGTTCACGACAATACCCGTTGCTGAAATTACATGTCCTAGATATTGTATTTCTTTCTGATAGAAATCACACTTGTGAAATTTGGTGTACAGTTTGTTTTTTTTCAACGTCTGCAGAACTATCCTTAAGTGTTCGTCATGTTCTTCCTCCGTTTTTGAATAGACCAGAATATCGTCGATAAATACTGCCACAAACTTGCCTAGGTACTGACTGAAAATGTTGTTCATCAGGCACATAAACGTGGCAGGTGCGTTAGTGAGTCCGAAAAGTATGACTACGAATTCGTAGTGGCCATATCTTATCCAAAAAGTTGTTTTTCTTATGTCCTCATCTTTTATCCTAACTTGATGGTAACCAGATCGCAAATCCAACTTTGAAAAGATCTTGGCCCCACCTACTTGATCGAACAGATCATTTATCCTTGGCAAGGGGTATTTGTTCTTAATAGTCATTTTGTTTAGTTGTCTATAATCGATACAGAGTCTTAGAGTACCATCTTTCTTTTTTACAAAGAGAACTAGTGCCCCCCATGGTGAAACACTCGGTCTAATATATGCTTTGTCCAACAATTCTTGTAATTGTATTTTCAATTCTGTTAGTTCTGGTAGACTCATTTGGTAAGGTGCCTTTGAGATAGGGGTTGAACTAGGTAGTAAGTCGATGGAGAAGTCTATTTCCCTTCTAGGAGGTAATTCAGGTATTTCATCCACAAACATGTCTCGGAATTCACGTAAGACAACAAAGTCTTCTAACTTTGGCTTATCTTCTTTTAATAGTAGATTTGTCACTTGGATGGCATAAACCTGGCATCCCTTTCTAACACATTTCTTGAATTGCATCGCTGAAACCTGTCTAACTGATACAGGTTTTGGTATGCCTTGGGCTGTTCTAATGGTGCCAAAATCATCTTTATAGATAAGTACCTTGGTATAACAATCTAGTATTTCTTTGTGTTGTTCCAACCAACCCATTCCGATAATCATATCGTAAGATCCTAGTGGTAGGATATTCATATTTGCTCTTATATTTTGACTATCTAAACTGAATTCAAAATCTGAAACAAAGTTAACTACTTTCCTTTTAGTACTCGTTGCTAATTGTACAAGCCATGATTTTGCGTGCTTCAATTTATTAAGTTTATTTGATGCTACCACATCAGGAGTAATATAACTTAACATAGCTCCAGGGTCAATTAAAACAGAAATTCGAGTGTTATTGATTTTACCTTCGATTTCTACCACCAAGGAGTGGTGGTCAGCTTGCCAAACATCTATGGCTACATTTATCCGATGCAGGCTTCTGCCCACATCTCCCACCATCGAGGCTTCCTACAAATTGTGAACAATAGTTCTGTTTGCTGAAATTAAACGTGGACAATTCCTCTTTAGATGAGGTTCTTCGCATTCCCAACACTTTAATGGCTCTCGGGGGTTGTCCCCAAACTTCCTCGTTCCTAGGTTTACCGGTTTGCCACTGCCTTGCGTATTAGGATGATTGGAGTGAGAATCCTTTCTTGGAAAACTTTTTGTTGCATTTTGATAAGGAGCTGGCTAGTGCCCCTTCTTCCACTGGTTCATTCGATCTTGTTTCTTATCCTTCCAGGCTTTGGGAAATTCCACCTGTTGTTTATACTTCTCATAGCACATTCGTGCTTTCCTGAACACTTAACTCAAGGTTTTGGGGTTGTCAAACTCGATTCTGTCCCTATCAGACTATGGTAGGTAGCTTAAGAATCGTTGTATTTTTACCTTATCCTCCCGGATATATGGTAAAAACCTTAGTAGTTCGAGAAATTTATTTATAAGGTCCTCCATCGTCATCTGTCCAAGTCGTAACTCATAAATTCTTTCGTCTTACTTTCATAGTAGCTTTCTTAAAGGTATTGTTTCTTGAAATACTTCTTAAAGTCGGACCATTCCAACTGTTTCTCCTTTAGGCCCTTGGCTAGTTTGAGGTTTTGCACCAAATGCTAGCCTTCCCTTTCAGATTGTAGATGGCCATTTTGACCTTCATGTTGCTGGAATAAATATAGATCTGGAAGTATTTTTTGATGTCCAAAAACCATGCCTTAGCTTCTTCCATTATCCTGGATTCTCCATCAAAGGTAGCTGGTTTAATCTTTTTAAATTCTCCTTCAAGGTGGTCTACTTGTTTTCTTTTTCTGTCTGGTTTAGTCTTTTCTTCAGCTGAAGGTGTTCCTTCAGACGAACTGTCTCCTTTCTCTGTTTCTGGTCCAGAGTTCTTGGAGGCCTTTTTGCTGACTTCTTCATCATGGTTATCTTCTTTTGGGATATTCTGGGTCACTATGCTTCACAGTAGGACTTCATTTATCTCCTACTGTTCTTGCTATGATTTCTTCAATTTTTCATTGTCGGATTTTAAAATCTGCAATTCTACAATAATATTCCTCATTATTTCCAAAACCTCCATGGGGGAGCTTCCATCATTGTTCTGTCTAGGATCTCCAGGGAGTCCTTTCTGCAGATTTCCTTCCATCCTGATTTCCACGCCCTCCTGTGCTGCCATAATTAGCACAAAACAGAAATGGCTTTTTGTTTGTAATTCATAAGATTTGCTAGTTTTTACATAAACTAAAATATATAATAAGTAACTAATGTGGCCCTGTTCAGGCCCAGTGCTGTAACTTTTGCTTTGATACCATATGTAATGAACCCAAAAAATTTACTAATTTTACCATATAATTTATTTTTTTTGTATGGGATATATATATCCTTCTCAGTTCATTCTTATTTATTTATTTTGAAAGAAAGGTCCTTCTTTCCTTTTACTATATTGATGCAACAATTTGCATTCCTATACCAAATTGACTTACCATGAATTAGAAGGTTTACCAAGGTGACCCACTACGAACTCAACTATTTACTTGTTATCAACTTATTTCCATGTACAAGGTGACCATAATAAGAGACTTAGGAAATTACAGTTCATAATGTTCAACTTACCCGACTCGTATATAAGACCGGGTTTGGATTTTAACCCACAGTGGTAACTTAGAGTTTCAGAATCGAATCCAAGCTTGTTCCTTGACAGAGGTTGAGTAACTACTTCCTTTAATGATCTTCGTCTTAACTAAACAGTACTCCAGTAAGCTTTTCTAATGATAGGTTTAGTGGTAACAATTACATTTATGGTGTACCAACCTTGAACTTGCTCGGGACTTGAAGGATTAACTTACTCTGCCAATTATTGATGTGAGATGTCGGTCGACTGTCAGAGATAATTAAGGTTCGTATATACCATTTAATGGTAGTTCTATGTATGCAATTTTCGAAACCCTCACTAGGAAATTTTTCCAATTCTGGTAATGCCAACTTGGTCCTCATCACATGTCTCCCTCGTCCCTCGTACCTTTGGCATTTAAGAAAGTAATAAAATTCTTCCTAGGGTTTCTAAAAGTTCTACTAGCCCACTATCGAGCTCTTTCGAGAGACTCTATGTATTCTTGTTCTTCCATGATTCATATCGTTGATTTGGAAAGACGTTATCGGACGGAACTGTATGAACGATGGTTGCTCTAGTAAGATCCTGCTATCCTAGATTCGGTTTTGAATATGGTTATGTTCTCCTTCATGCCTATACACATCTACGTTAATTCTTCATTGATGGTCGTAAGAATTCTGGTTTGGTAGGTGTACCGTGGACAGGGTCATTTTGGCGATGATGGAAATGGTAACCAGGAATGGTCCGGTCGACTCCCATTGAATAGATAACAAGATGCTCTGCTAACTCACTTTAATTGTTTATCCTCTTTAAGAATTTCCTGCAAGACGTTCCTATGTTCCGACTTATACTAGTCCAGTTCAGTGATGTACATGGATAATAAAGTGTAGAGCATTCTCGTTGCTCATAGAGGTTGTCCCTGTTCCTCCCTGTGTCCATGACCGGTATAGTAGTAAAGTGTCAATAAGAAGGGAAGTTCCTATAGGGTAAGAAGGAAAGCCCCACATTATAGTCTTTGTGTTATACTTTTTTCAACCACAAAAATCTTCCCAAGTTTTTATAAGCGTGTTCTATGTTTCAGAGGTTCTATTCATACTGGGTTTCATTTTCAATAAACCTACCGTCTAGTGAACCCCCCCAAATCCACTGGTGGTCAGTACTGTAGTTTCTCCCTTCCAAATGTATGTGAATACCCTTCAGTAAAAATAATAATGCATATCTTTACTTATTTGCAACCTACCTATGGTCAGGCACTGTTTAAGTCTGTAACTATAATGGTATGGCGTTTTTTTCCTTACTTTTGTTTCTTATTCTTCTCTCCTATTAGTACCCTTTATAGTATGTGTACCAACACCCATTGACAGCTTGGCATTTGACAGAAAAATAGCTTCATTGTTGTATTAACCTATCTGAGGCTTGCATATTACACAATCACTTGTTCCATTCTTTTGATTCTGCAAGGTTATAGTATTGTTATTAGTTCCTACTTATTTATGAGGATTGGTATTTTATGAGAATTGTGACCAAAACTAATGATGGGCCTCTACATTTTGCTGCGAGGGTACCCTTCAGGTCGTTAAGATCACTTCTCCTTCCCCGGGCATCAACGACTCGACTGAAGGTTGGTAACGCTCATGCCCATGCGAGATAAGTATTTTGTTTTACAGAATTATTGCGTTATTTGTAAGATCCTTTTATCAATTAAGATTTATCGTTAATAAAGGAAAATGTCTCATTCTTTACAGGTTTACAGGATTACTATGTTGGATGTTGGATGATGCCTTATACAAGAAAGGTACTCGTGTTCCTCTTTAAGCTCTTGGGAAATAGCCTAGCTTCCTGATAAGATTCATAAATGTAAAGTAGGTTATCAGATTTCAAAGATGGTTGTATCGCTATTGTTGTAATTTCATAAATTAGTTAAGGGCAAGCCCCCTCAAAAGTCCAGTACTGTGTAATAGGGTTTAACACAGAGTTATACTTTTACTCCCAGAATTTGACCATCGACTTAGAAGAAAATGGATTGGATTATCTCTTCCAGCGTATTGGATCTGTTTATACATTTAATCTTAGAAAGGAATAAAATCAAGTTCTTATATCTGTCAAGGTCCCATACTGTAATTCATGTTTATTTCCATAACTTTAATGTTTCAATTTTTTACTATGGTGAATTTTGTGTGAATTGTAAAGTGGAATATGGTTACATAATGTATTCCCTTTTGTTCACTTAAATGCTAGAATGTAAATTTGACCTTCCGATTTATGTAAATTTGACCTTCCGATTTATGTTTGAGATTACTCAAAAAATATCGTTTGTTTTTTTTTCCAGAGGGTTGTGTATGATAAGGGTGTTCCGATTGTAATACTAGTTATTAAAGCTATACAACAAAATTGTAACCATTATACTATACTTGTCGTTCTTACTCCCGAACCATGATTTCGTAGATACATAGATGTTGTAACCGTTACCCTAAATTTTCATGGACAATTCGCCCCGACCTCAAAGGGATAAAGCTGTACATAGGAGTATGCATATAATTATTACAGTGTTTTACATATAATCTCTCTCTCTATATATATATATGTCTGCATTTTTTTAAAACTAGCAGAAGGTTTCCATCGTGAAGTGACTGTGTGTATAACATATAGGTGTATCTATATATAGGCCCCGAATTATTTCGAAAGAAAAAAATCTGGGAACATGTTCATAAACCACATACTGTACAGGAATTTAATCTTCTAATTTAAGTATAGTATATAGTTGGGAAGTTTTAGTATTGATTAGAAAAAGTTTCATTAAAAGTTACATATTTAACCAAGATATGGTTACAGTCTTCGACCGATGCCTACAGATAAACTTGTAAGGTCGATTCTACAGTCTCGCCCAAAGTTACTATGTTAATCTAGATTTATACTGTTGTATTCTATCAGTCATTTATTCTTTTTTTTTTTTAAATCTTGCTATGTGCTATATACAGTGCACCATAAAAAAAAAAAAAATCCATTATACATCTATCATGGATGAGGTCCTCAATCGTTCTATCAGTCCATTCATCCTAGTGTTAGCATTGTCCTTAAGATGGATAATCCTACTATGCAACTATAGTTCAGCATATTACTGTACATGGATAATTACACACAGATTTCACCCATAAAAATTACTTCGATACAGAATTAACATATACAAATCGTCAGTATAAATGATCATTAAAAAACAGAGAAGGAGTGGATCAACATATCTGAATTCAGTTCACAGAAGAACAAAGGGAACAACCACGTTCCTCCCAACCGTAGAATAGGCAGCCAAAATCACTTGCCTGATTCACCCCCTAGCCTGACCATGAATCTATGAGGGCGAACTTGGAAAACCTCCTCCTTCGAAATGTCTTTCGATTCTAGCAAATTCCTCTTTCCTCACACTCACTCAATAGTTTTCATAACATCAAGAAAAAATAATAGTCTATTTTCCCAGCATACTTAGCAGCATCCTACCTCCTCACATATGCTATTTATCAATTTGCCTAGGTCTTTTCCCTCCCTTGGGAATTTTTGCAGCTTTCTAAATCCTTGATTTTCAGGGGCTTCCAATGGACAAATCACTGATTTTCCACTTGTAACAATCTCAGTGGTAGTTTCAACATGTTCCCCACTCATGGAGTCATGGTCAGCTAATTTTTAACATGGTTGTTCCATTTGTCCTCCTACAATGAATATAAAATATTTTGTTTTCATACAAGTGTCATAGTCAAAATAGTTAGCAGAGTCAAATCAGATCTTTGCCCAACAGTCATAATAATTAATTACAATATTAAATTCGAAATTCGAAATTGCCATAAATGGAAAAAAAAATCCAAATTCGAATTTACTAAAAACGGAAATGAATTTCCAGCAAACTTGAATTTCTAAATATTTTATTTTTTTGGGACGTCAGAGTCATCTCTCAGACTATCAATGTTTTCTTCTAAATTATTCATGGAAGGTTGCAGCCAAATCCATGGCCTATGTGATAGGTCTCTCCACATAGTAGAACGTTGCAGCCACATCCATGGCCTATGTGACATGTCTGTCCACACAGTAGAAGCAAGTCAATAAGGTCATGGAAGAATACAAATAAATATTCTCCTCACCCACGGAAGTAAAATTACACTGTCAGGTCAAGCACTTAATAGATTATACCCCCAGTGCACCATTATACAATGGTTCAGTCTATCACTGCTCTCTATTTGAAAATGAGGAAATCCATCGCCAAATCAAAGAGATTTTCGAAAAGGGACACATCTGGCCAAGCTCATAACATTGTGGAAGACCAATCATGCTCATGCAGAATAAAGACATGACATGGAAAATTAGCATTGATTAGTGGGCCCTAAATAAAATCACAGTCAGGAATCGGTACCCAATTCCCCGAATTGACAATCTCCTTAACGAGCTCAAGGGGGGGAAATTAATTTAGAAATATTGATTTTAAGTCCAACTACCACTAGGTACCAATAGAGAAGACTAGTGTATGGAATACTACCTTCAAGTCCAAATAAGGTATTTTCAAATGGTTGGTCATGCCCTTTGCTTGACAAATTCCCCAACAACTTTCATGAGGATGATGGATGATATCTTGCAGAATTTAACTAATTCCGTTTGTGGTGGTGTATTGGGATGGCATCCTCATGTTCAGGAAGATTTGGGAAGAACAGTTCCAACATATTCAATAGGTTTTGAAAACTCCGCATAACCACAAGCTATATGCAAATTTGGAAATATTCTCCTTCGAAATGAACATGGTTGAGTACCTAGGATACATTGTTGATGAGAATGGGGTGCATGTCGATCTAGCCAAGATCCAGGTCATCCTGATTGGCTAGCCTCAACCACACTCACTGATATTTGGAGCTTCTTAGTCCTTTCCAATTTCTATCGCAAGTTCATTTTGGTATTCTCCCACATTGCATGGGCCCTTATCCAAGTGACCATGGGTGGTGGCAAGGAAACATTTGTGTACGACCCATAGAAATAGAACGATTTTGATGATTTAAAGCAACACTTGTGCTCAACCCTAGTTTTCTCACTAGCCGACCTACAACAACCTTTTGAGATTTATTCATATGCTTCATACTATGTCGTGTGAAAAATTCACACTCAACATGGACATCATGTGGCCTATCATAGTGAGACGTTATCAGATACCATATGTAAGTAACCCACTTACGACAAAGAAATGTACTCCATTGTACGATCTTACTGCCAGTGGAGCCATTACATTACCGGGAAGGAGATATTCATCCACTGATCCAGGTGGATATCGGTGGCCACAAAGCTTTTCCAACTCGCTCAAAATGGTTTTCTGGCAATTTTGGCAATTTACTATTTTTAGTAGTTTTTAACTTTTGGGGCCATTTTGAGGGCCTAAATGAAGGTTTTTAGGGATCAAGATTCTCAATAATCTCTAAAGGCTCTAATTCAGCCCAAAAGATTCTCAATAATCTCTAAAGGCTCTAATTCGGCCTAAATGAAGGTTTTTAGGGATCAAGATTCTCAATAATCTCTAAAGGTTTTTAACTTGTTGTTGTTTTATTTGTCAAAATATATTGGAGTCTGTGGGGTTCGACCCCCGGACATCCCCACCGCATAGCTCCTTCACAAACTCCATCCGACCAACAGACCATCGGTTATGCCTTGCTATATATACGAGTTTATAATTATTTGAATTTGCAAATTGTAAAGTTTGGCGGGGGGTCGGGCCGAGGCTTAGCCCCGACCCGTGGTCATATCATTTGTTATGTGACCATATATATATGTATCGCGCGGGAATTTTAAACCATAACCAAAACCACAGTCACGATTGCATTACCATATGACCTAGTACAACGGTTGGCGCATTTTCAAATTGTGGTTTGAACGGTTCAAACGACCCGCCATGTGTCATGGTATTATTGCCTATGAACTTAGCCCTTTGCGCCGGACGTATGGAAGACTAATGTGCCCAGGTGCTAGGCGGTTAAGGGCTGGCGCGCCCATAACCATACTACAGTTCTCACTGTTGGTGAGGTTGTGGCCCGTGCTGGGTTTTCACGCTTTAAATTGTGTGTGTGCCAGGTTCATGTAACAAGGGTGTGTTTTGTAGATGCAGAGACAACAAGCTTGAAGAGGGGACTTCCAGGAGGCCTAACTTCTTCGTTTTTTGACCGATTGAGGTGCCTAAAAAGCCCATCTAGGGGTTTTTGGACGCTATGAAGCCATTGGAGCAGTTTGTTGGTCAGTTTGAGCATTGTAAGGCATGTTTTTGAGCACTTTGAGAAATTAATAATAATGATCCATTGGAGGCTGGACCAGGAGATGTAACCCAAGAGAGGGGTGAACTCCTTTATCAATTGTTGTGTTTATGTGCTTATGTTCATTGATTATGTTGTTGTCTATTTGTATCTTGCATGATTAATCCTTTAATTAATGTGTTGCAAAATTGAACCATTTTCTTTTAACACATAAAATTTACTTGCAAATAATTTCAAAATTTTCAAGTCTTCTTCATTTTTAGATCAAGTTGGTATCAGAACACTGGTTTTTAAAGACTTGATTGTTTGCAAGTGTTTTGTTTTTTATGCTCACAAGATTTAAACTCACAAGAGGAGAAGGTCAACTTGTGGAGCCAAGTTCTCATCCTTCAAGGAGGAAGCATATACAATCACCGCAAGTTTTAAGGAGGCATTCACGAAGTATGGCTCATGCAGAAAGTCATGAACGTGTTCCTGCAAAAGATGAAGATCTCAAAAAGGTTTTCATGGAGATGAGAGAGATGATGAAGATCTTTATGGAAAGGAACATATTGTCGCAAGGTGAAGGCTCCAACCCTTCAAGGCATAAGGGAAGCAGTGGTGACAAAACTCCAAACGGAAATGGAGAGAATGGTGCTTCTCCACCACCCTCTCCTCCATCTTCTTATTCGTCTTCTACCAGTTCAAGACCTCTTATGAATTCTCCAAAGGGACATGGTAAAACACCTTCACAAATTCCTTCATTAAAGCTTGATATAAAATTTGAATTGCCAATATACAATGGAGAAGTTAATGCTGAGAAGTTAGATATTTGGATACGTCAAATTGAGGTATATTGTAGAATACAAAAAATTCAAGATGATGAAACCAAAATTCAGCTTGCTTCATTAAGATTGGATAGTGAAACACTTATTTGGTGGGAATCCAAGACTCAGGAGGATATGAAAAAACATGGTAAAATTTTGATTTCTTGGAATGATTTCATTGTTGCAATTAAAAAACAATTTTATCCATTGGCATATAAGCAAAAGGAAACTATGGAATGGAAAAATTTTAGACAAGCTAAAGGACAGAGTGTGCAAAGCTTTACTCAAGAGTTTAGGAGAAGAGCTTTGGTTTTGGGAGTAGATTTGTCTTCGCAGGAAAATTTGCTCAAATATATTGGAGCTTTACATAGTTATTTGAGACATACTATACTCATGTTTAATCCTTCGAATCTAGATGAAGTTTGTGTACAGGCTACTCATTTGGAAGCAAGAGGAAGTAACGACACTCATGAGGGTAACAAGAATATGTTCAGCCATGGAGACAAGGGAAAGAAGAAGTTTAAGGGCAATGGCAGAAAGAATGTTGTTTTTAAGAAAGAGGGAGAAAAATTCACATGTAAACATTGTTCGAAAGATGGCCATGATGAAGACCATTGTTGGAAGCTTCATCCTGAAAGAAGACCCAAAAAGTTTGGCAACAACAACAAACGGAAGTCAACGACTGCTGCAACTGTTCAACATGATTTAGGTTCGGATTCGGGTGATGAAACGAAGATCACAGCGATGGGTTATCAAGGTAATGGTTCTATTGCAAGTACTAGTTCTTCAAGTAACAATAATGTCAATGTAACTCAACAAGAAAAAGCGAGAATTGAACTTTTTCACATAAGGGTTGTTTCAAAGCATACTAAGATAGACACTTTATT
>ML778258.1:1875836-1917997 GCA_009831015.1 Picea engelmannii
AATAATGACATCTTGAAATCTAGCACTCCAACATCACCTTTAGATGAGAGAAACAAGCTGGCCCAAATGGTACTTTAGGCCTTTTTCTGGCACTTCAAAACTTTCCTGCCTAGATTTGTAAAATGCACTTAATGCCCATAAAACATTCTTCTAGAGAAATCCAACTATTCTAGGTTTAACAATATTTACATCCTCACAAAAGAGATGTGCCAAAATTTCTCCAAGAATATTTTATCATCATTGATTTCAATAAAATTGGTAATTTTTTGCCAATATTGAAAGTTTCTAGTAGTTTTTGAAACGAAAATAAAGTTGATAATTTTTTTTTATGGAAATAAAACAACTATGCTAGGTTATATTAATTAGGTTTCCTCACAAAACCCATGTGCCCTAATTTTAGTTCTCTGCTCCAAATTCCCTTTCCATAAATTAAAATTCCTCAAATTTGGTCATTTTCAAGAATTTCAAGATGGGATGATTGAGTATTGGAAGTAGGGGTTTTCAAACTAGGATAATAGATAATTTGAAGGAGATCATCATCATCATGCACCTCATCATTGACTGCTTGTATCATCTATTATGAATTCAGGGGTGGATCCTTTAATGAAGGACAAAATGGTATATTGAGCCCACATAAGTAACAACATACCTGAACTGGAACAGTAAAGATAAAATTGTTGGGAATGTTTTCCTATACCCCACCATGGAAGAGCTACCTCATTTATCTTAGGCTTGATACACACTGTGTTCTTTTCATTAATCCTTGTATTAGTGGCTTGTTTTAATGTTGTCCTAATCATCCTAGTCTCCTTTGCAATCCAAAAAATATCCTTGGTTTTTCAAGTTGAACTTGGAGTTGTTTTAATAATGCTTATTGGTATTGGATGTGCCAAAAAAGTAGATTATGTTCAACTTCTGTAGGTTATTATCTCTTTTACTAGGTTTTCCATTATCACTAGATTTTTTTCCCTCCTTTGTTTTCTTCAATTAGGGTCACTTGGATTCGATGAAACTAAATATAAATATTTTGGTAGGGTCACACACATAAATATTGCAAGGAGACTAGTAATGCAGTGAGAACCAAAGTGGTGAGGATCCCATAGTTCCCCCACCTACCTTATGACAGAAAGGTCATTTCTTGACAATCCATATAGGCTAAATTAAATGTGAAAAAACTAAGCAATAAATTTTCAAAAAGAACAAAATATCACAATCCTTCATGCCATGATTAACCTAATCCTCCTTGTTGATGATTAAAAATGATCCCCAAGGAGGTAAATGATACGTAATTATTATAGGAGAATTAGTTGTCATGGGAAAGAGGGATGGAAACTTGTATACAATAAGTGTGGAGATACTAGAAGTGGCATTGAGATCCATGGTTAATCTAGTTGATTAGTGAAAAAGATCATCACATGGCATCAAACGTTTGGGCACATTGGAACATAGTCTTCAGAAGTTTTGTCCAATTAACAATTTTTGTATGGACTAAAATTGAGGGTATTAGTGGAATTCAAGATTTATGAGGGATGCAAGCTCGATAAGAATCATAGACACTCAATTTATAAGGATCAAATGTATAGAACAAGAGGAATGATGGAATTGATGCACTCAAACATCTACAAGTGAATTCAAGTGTTGTCGCATAGAGGAGGAAAGTATTTTATCACATTTATAGATGATTTTTAAAGAAAGACATTTGTTTTCTTTCTAAAAATAAATCACAAGTCTTTGAGAATTTTAAAGCTTTTAAAGCGTTTGTGTAGAAACAATTGGGAGACCATTGAAAATACTAAGGTGTAATAACGGGGGAGAGTACACATTAAAAGCATTCAAGATTTGTTTTCTCTCATGAAGGGATCCAATTAGAATATACTTCCCCATATTATTTGTAGTCAAACAAGGTAGTGGAGAGAAAAAAAATGGCCTATTGTGGATAATGCAAGGTTTATGCTTAAAAGTTTCATACTAACAAATACCAAAGTTTGGAAACCACAACCTATACCTAAAGTAGGTTACCCACCAAAAAATTGCATAAGTCATTGTTTGGAGCATGGCATCGAAGGAAGCCAAATGGTTAGAATTTGAGCACTTTTGGTTTTCCATTATATGCATACATTATAGATAGAGGTGAAAAAAAATGGATGATAGGAGTACAAAATGTATTATGGTTGGATATGGTTCAAATGAAACTATTTATAGATTGTATAGCCCAATAGAGCATTCAATGATTATAAGTTGAGATGATTGTTTATGAAGTTGCAGTGTTAGTGAATCATCTCAATAGTGAATACAAAGGTAGGAGAAGCATTAATCTTTTGGATGTCCCCTCAATGGAGATAATTGAGGAATATATCGAGGGAACTTCAAATGAAGATAATCCTTCATTTTGGGAGAGTATAGAAGTGAAAAAAACCTAACAAATAATTGTCGGCACTAAGAATATCAACAAGAATCCAAAAATATTAGAGACACTATGGAGTTATGCAAGGAATTTTTAAGTGCTTGAACCCCGAACAATAAAAATTGTTCTTAAAGGCCAAAACATGGTAGAATGGAAACAAGCTATGGATGAAAAGTATGAGCCATTAGTGAAGAATCAAACTTGGGCACGTGTTCCTCTAGCAATAGGTAAGAAAGAAACTAGCACTAAGTGGGTTTTCAAACAAAACAAGTCAAGTGATGCAATTGATAAATATAAATCTCAATTGATGGTGAAAGTGTACACAAAAATTTAGGGCACGGACAACCCAAAGAATTTTATACCAATAGTGAATATGGCATCCATTACAGAAATATCAACAATTGCAATAATGATGCATATGCATATCCATCAACATGATTTTGATACAACATTCATTAAGGGTATGTTGTAGGAAGATATATGTATGGAACAACTTGAGGGTTATGTACAACAAGGCAACAAGCATATGGTGTGCATGTTGCAAAAGTAATTGCATAGATTTAAGAAATCCTATAGGGCATGAGATTGACACATTGATGCACATTTAATGAATGAGGGTTTCCAACATTATACTACATATCTAAATATTCATGTCAAGCATAATGTCAATTCTTTTATCATTTTGGCATTATCCATAGATTATGAATTTGAATGAGCAAGGAGTTATCTTTGTTAAATTCTTTCAAATCAAAACTGTTGTAGAATTTGACATGTTGGATCATGGAGATATCCATTAATCCTACTTGGTTATTCAAGTAGTAAGATATTTGAGAAATATGAAGTTTCATTTGAGTCAAAGGAGATACATTGAACATATCCTTTATATATTAAGGATGAGTGATTTCTAAAATGTGAAGACTCAAATGGAAATTGCCCAAAAATTGTCACAAGATATGGGTCCAAGTACTCAAGTTGACAAGGAAGCTATGAGAAATATTCCTTATTGGAGTGTGGTAGGAATCCTTATGTATGAAACAATATGCATGAAACTTCATATTTCTTTTCCAATTACAAATGTAAGTGATTTATCAAGTAATCTTGGGTTGCAACATTGGGAAACAATTAAAAGGATTTTCACATTTATCAAAGGAACATAGGCATCAACATCTATGAGAGAATGTTAGATGCAATGAAATTGTTTGGATATTGTGATGAAGATTGGGAAGAAGATGTTGTTGAATTCAAATCAACATCTAGATATTGCTTCAAGTAGGCTGGTGGAATTGTCTCATGGAGAAGAAGTAACCCACCATTTCCTTATCAAGTGCTAAAGCAAAACATGTAGTAGCAAATCATGCAAGCAAGGAATTTATGTGGCTAAGAAAATTACAAAAATATGTTAGGTTAGAGCAACCGAATTCTACAATTTAAATATGTGATAACCAAAGTTTCACTGAAATGGATAAGAATACTAGGTTTCATGCAAGAATAAAGAGCATTTAAGTGCAATACCATTATGTTTGTGAGCAATTGGAGAAGCATAAATTTTAGCTTGAGTTTTGTGAAACAAGATAGTTGATCACTAACGTAATGACAAAGGTACAGATTAAGATGGATTTAGAAGTCTTGTAGAGTATGAGGATAGAAATGCATAACTTTACTAATCCCTGATAGGTTTCAATTTAGAGGAAAATCCCTTAACTCTAGATCATCCCACTTTGTTAATGACAAGTTAATCACCTCATACTTTCAAAAATTATGCAAATTTTGCCACAAAAGATCCAATAAACATATGACATTTTGGATATTGGTTAGGGATCACTAATTTCAATAACTTATATCAAAGATCAACACAAGCCTTAGCACTAATTTCTAGTGATCAAATTTGAAGATTTGATTTCCCTTCAAGACTTGCCCTTCAAGACCCCTTCAACACTTAGTAGAATGGAATTCAATTATTTCCCTGCCAATTTGGAAGAAAGGATCATTTCACATCTTTGCAAACAAGGGTAATCATTCTAACAACCTGTTAGTATTCAATTCTTAGGAGTCAAGATTCAAAACTCAATAGGAAAAGTCATTTGAATTTCAAAGTGGTATAATGTATTATTTATTTGTGAACTTGGTAGTTGGTAGGTGGTACTAATAGTCTTAGCTCCCCATCAAATCAATTTACTCTACATAATTGATGCATTCGAAAATCATCTAACAATAAACTATTGTTTTATGGTAAAGGTCGCCTCATACACTAAATACACCTATACATAAAATGTCATCAAATAACTCATCTTGCTTCAAAATTTGATCGATGTATTTAGTGACAAGGAACAATGCCAATAAGCATAGATAAGACATGAGACAATACTTGGATTCTCAAGATTAATATTTCTATCACATCACCTTTCCATATACCAATGCCACAACACTTACCATGGAGATTCTCAGAGCTAAAATGATGGTTTTGAAAATGTGGATGAAAAAAGGATGGTTGGAGAGAAACCATGCTTAGAATTTCCAAAATATTTGAGACAATCCTTTAGACCTACAACCCAATTATTGTTCCTCACTGATTGATCAAATTTCACCACTAAAGTGTACGGAGGTATACATACCCTACTCCCCTTTGGATTTGAATGTGTGACCTCTTAGGAAGAAACACATGTTCTTAACTGCGTGCTTCCATAGAAGGCATGAAAAACACAATCATGGATTTCCAAACTATCGATCCCCACTTGAACTCTTTGATAGGTCTCAAATCTAGTTCTCCATTGAGCATTGGGGGATATGCAACTATACGCAACTTTATGCAAATTATATGCAAATATATGCAACTTTATGCAACTTATAATATGCAACTATATGCAACTTTATGCAACAATGCAACTTATGAAACTTATACAACTATATGAAACTATATTACAACTATATTGCAACAATTTCGTATGCAACTATATGCAAATATGCAACTATATGCAACTATGCACCATGCAACTTATGTAACTTAAGAAACTTTATGGAACTTATGCAACTTTACGCAACTTTATGCAACATGCAACTTTTTGCAACAATGCAACTTATACAACTATGCAACTATATGCAACTATATGCAACTTATGAAACTATGCAACTATATGTGACTTATGCAACTATATTTAACTATATGATGAATAAGTGGAAATTTCAACTTTATGCAACTATATGCAACTGTGTTGGTACCAAAAATGTATATTGGTACGATAACTTATCTTCTTATTTTAATGAGTGTAGGTACCACCAAATAGGTATATGTTGGATCTATCTTCCTCAAGTGCTAATGAAGATATACTAAGAGAGGTTAAAAGTGATACCTGTTGTACTAGATCTACTAGTTCTAGATCAACTAGGTTGGAAAAGGTAAGGAAAATATTTCGTACCCACATGAATTTTTTTATTTCCAATAGAGGGCCGTGTAATTATGATGTTGAGAGCATAGGTGACATTGAGTGTCCCTTGAGTTATAAACATCTAGTACAACGATGGGCACCTAAGGAGCCACCTGAAGTGGACACAAATTTCTTCATCGATGGGAGGATGTATCGCATTTCTCCTTCATCCTTACATGGATTGGGGTTATTTTCCATGGATGGCATAAAGGTTGGCTATGACACTATAACGGAATTTATAGAGTATGTCGGACCATTATACAAATACAATTACAGGTTGATGTTGGTCCGATATACACAAAGTATGCGGAGATACAATCAAGGTAAAGGGGAAACTATGTATATTGATGGAAGGCCAAAAGCTACTCGAAACATTGTGGGATTTATAAATAGTACATGACCAGTGGCAACAACAAAGAAACCGAATTGCATATTTGAGGAATGCAAAGGAAATCGTATATTTGTATGTGCAACAAAAACAATAGTTCCAGGTGAAGAGTTGTTGATCGATTACAACTTAAATCGGATAGATGGAGGGGGTGTGACTATGGGGGTAAATATATTACATACCATTCAACTCTACCTTTGATCAAACATTATTAAAATTTATCACTGCAATATTTCAAATTTTTACTACATAAGTTTTTTACAATTACTTTCATAACTCTTGTTGATTAATTTATTGTGTCAACATCTATCCAGGGTGACCATGGAAAGGCACTCACTTTACCTCAGCATGTAAATGTTAAATACAGTGAAAACTTATGACTAAAACAACTAAATTTTAGAAACTTCATTATTTTGTTTTCTGATATTACTGCAATATTTCATTTTATTAATGTTACAGGTGAATTTCATAAATTTTATTGAATTATTTATTGTGTCAACATCTGTCCAGGGTGACTGTGGAAGAAAATCACCCGTTACATCTACCCAGGGTGACCGTGGACATGCACCCACTGTGCCTCAATAGGTAAATGTTAAATACAGTAACAACTTATGACTACAACAACTAAATTTCTGATTTTTCATTATTTTTTTTCTGATAGTACTCCAATATTTCATTTTTTTAATGTTACGGGTGAATTTCATAACTTTTATTGATTGATTTATTGTGTCAACTTATGTCCAGGGTGACCGTGTCTGAAAATCACATGCTACATCTATCTAGGGTGACCGTGGAAAGGAACCTGCAGTGCCTCACCAGGTAAATGTTAAATACAGTAACAAATTATGACTACAACAACTAAATTTCTGAAATTTTGTTATTGTTTTTTTTATATTACTGCAATATTTCATTTTTTTAATGTTACAGGTGAATTTCATAACTTGTGTTGATTAATTTATTGTGTCAAAATCTGTCCAGGGTGACCGTGTCTAAAAATCACCCGCTACATCTATCCAGGGTGACCGTGGAAAGGCACTCACAGTGCCTCACCAGGTAAATGTTAAATACATAAACAACTTATGAATACAACAACTAAATTTATCAATTGTTAAAGTTCATCTCATTAATTTTATTCATCAATGCATTATGGCATGGTCAATGTGGGAAGACTCCCACAGAGGATATTGATGAGGATGAAATATTTTATTCAACTAACACAATGACAATCGTAATGAAGGCCTTGAAGAAGGCTAACATAGAATATCTAGGTTTGCTTAGCAAAAAACCCCTGACACGGGAGGATAGGGAAAGAATTGTAGAGCTACAAAATAAAATAACTAATTTTGGGGTAAGTGGCATCTTGACATATTTTTATCAGCTATGACAATTTCATATCCGTTTTTTTGTTTTATATTTTGTATATGATTTGATAAAGTGATTTTTTCCATTTGTAGGAGTTTTTAAACCCCATGCGTGGGGAACCTATTGATCCTACAACTGGTATAGGTAGCATTGATGGTCCAATGCAAAAAAAAGTTCGACATAGCAAAGTGCAACTGAGGATTTTTTAGCCTCCTAGGGATCCCCTCGAATCCATTGATGAGCAAAATGATTTTGACCGGCATGACACGTTGGAGCATGATGAGCTGGAGCTTGGGAATCTACATGACTCTCGAGAGGAACATACTATAGATGGACATGATATTATTCTGCATGGAGCATAACGAATTAAAAGCACTGGATCACTAGATGTCACCTTTCTGGTGAATGAAACATGTGTTTTGATCAAGATTCATAAGATTGCAGGTAATTGTTAATTAATTGATTCATTTTTTATTGAAATTGAAATGGACATTTGTTGAGATTATTATAAATTAATGGATAACACGTTTCTGCAGGAAACAATTTTTTCTATAGAAACTTAAATGACAAATCATTGGAGTTGTTTGGCCCCACCATTCACACATGGTGGAATGGCCAAGATAGAAAAAAGAAAGATGATTTAATAGATCACATGGTAAACTTGTTCGACAACACTTTCAACAAGAAAGTGGTTACAAAGTTAGCCGACAAGAATTTAAAATATACCAGGGCCCAATATAGGGTGAAATTGCAAATAGAACTCAAGCACGAGCTCCCTCCAATGGTTCCCGAGAAAGAGTGGAAGGTGATAATAGAGGAATCAAAGGAGAACTTGTTTAAAAAACAAGGATGACAACCACAAGATGGTCAAGCAAGGTACACCACATGTCATATTATCACTGAAATATGAGCATTTATGTTTTTCTTTCATGTTTTAAGTAACAATTCCGATATCTGATTTTTTTCAAAAATTCCATATGTAGGCTACCAGACACCTCCAAAGCAACAAAGGCCAGTGTGGAAAAACATGGCCGACATAAACTAGGCCAGGGTTGCTATGGAAAACTAAAAGCCTGAATAGTAAGATTTAAATGATTAACTATGGTTAATATTTATTTAACAATAGGGAACAAATATATGTTTTTGTTATTGGTATTTTTAATGGTGTTATGCATTGCAGTTAAATATGTTCGAAACTTCTTCCACCAAGGAGGACCTTAATCTTGGTTACAAGCATGGTTTTTAAATTGTGATTGAATATAGAAAAATCTTGGGCTAGACACCTAACTCCCCAACCACACAGGTAAATCAAATGAATAAGGAAACCACAGTAGCATGGTTGTAAAGTCTATTCATATTTTATTATATCACCCTTAACTAAGTATTTATGTTTGTTTTCAAGCAACAGTGCTACTACAGTAGTGAATCTAGTGGTATTCAACAAACACTGCATCATACAAGGGTGCACATGTCTAGTGATAGTGTAGAGAAGAGTACCCATTCTGATATGTATGCTTCAGAATTACAAGACAATATCCATACACTAGTGGACCTGCACACCTGCGACACTTGTCATCAATGAATTACTTCCTATCTTTTTGAATGCCAAGGTCACCATCCCAATCAGGACAAATCGCTATTCTAAGTTGTTTTTAAAAAGAACTTCTTGCATCTTGTTGAGAAAGTAGAGACATTGTAATATGGCATTACCATATTACAATGTAATATGGTAATGCCATATTACATTGTAATATGGCATTACCATATTACAATGTAATATGGTATTTCCATATTACATTGAAATATGGAATATCATATTACAATTTAATATGGTATTTCCATATTACATTGTAATATGGCATACCATATTACAATGTAATATGGTAATACCATATCTCGTGTAATTTTATTTTTTTTAAACTTAAAGGACGCGTCGCAATAGTGACGAAAGTTATTCGCAATTTTCCATGGTTTTGCGTCGCACATACAACATCTGCATCGTAAGTTTTGTCTTGGCATAAATTTTCATCGCTATTTCCACGCTTTTGCGTCACCACTTTCCATAATTGTTTTTACATTGCCACAATTTTTCATCGTAATTGCGACGATGTATAAGATTAACTTATCTTGATGGTGATGACACGTGGAGAGATAATTTCGTTGTTGTTTCTACAAACACTTGGTTTATGGATATAGCGATGAAAAATAGTCTTGGCTTTCGTGGAAATTGCGACAGATAAGTGTGGCAATAGCAACAAAAAATGATGGAAAATTTGGTAATATGTACTAGTGGTGGTTACTAATTTCCATACTGAAGATGGGTTGCTGTACCGTCTAGGTCATCTATGCATTCCATCAAGTGAGTGTGTTAATATGATTTGGGAAGCTCACTACAGTGGGGTGGCAGGACACTTTGGTGTCGAAAAGACAGTCGTAGTGCTACAAAAACATTTCTATTGGCCGAAACTTCGTCAAGATGTCGACAAGTATATTAGGTCCTACACTGTCTGTGTTATTGCCAAACCAAAAAATATGAAATAGGGCCTGTACACACCTCTTCCTAGTCCTCACAAGTCGTGGGAATCCATCTCAATGGACTACATGTCGGGCCCACCGTCCACCAAGAGGGGAAATGACTGTGTTTTTATTGTTTTTGATCGCTTTTCCAAGATGGTGATTCTAGCTGCATGCAAGAAGAACATCACAGCGAAATCCACTACCAAACTCTTATTTGAATGAGTATGGGTACATTTTGGGATCCCACAAACCATTATCTTGAACCGTGATAGTCAGTTCCTCAGCACATTCTGGTCGAGCCTCTGGTCACTGCTGGATACCAAGCTCACAAAATCCACTGCCTTCCATCCCTAGATAGATGGCCAAACTAAGGTCGTCAATCGGATGATCATACATATCCTGCACATGTACAATACAAAACACTCCCGCACATGGGATGAGAGTCTTCCCTACGTCCAACATAGCTGCAACCGAGCCCTGCATAGCTCAATTAGCTACAATCCCTTTCAGGTGGGGTGATCAAAATCTAGACCAGGGGCCAAAATTTTGCTCAAATTTCAAAGTGTTTGGAATGCGATGCAAATGGTTCCATTGCGTGTGTCTCGTCTTCGTGATTCCGACGGTATATTTACTTTCTCAAACGGAGTCCGTATGGAGAATATATCGCGATCTGTTCGCCAAGGCAAACAAGCAAAAAATTTGGATGTTGACTGTACCTGTCCGTACAGTCCATACAGTGGTGATGTGGTAGGTCCGTACAGTCCGTACGATGACTGTACAGTGCTGACATGGCGGCTTGTGAGTAGCTGGCAGTTGGACGAATCTGTTTGCCACACGTGGCATCATTTTTGGCGAATTGTAGGGTGCCACGTGGCCCAATCAACGACTGCCATGTGGCACCAGTTTATTGACTATTGGTTTATTGTTTGGTTTATTAAAATTTTTGTGGGTCCATGGGGTTCGACCCCCGGACCTCTACCCACCATTCAAAGCTTTAACATAGGCCAACCCACCAACGCACCACACTCTGGTGCTTAATAACTCTACGTTGAAATATATATAAATGTTGAATTGTTTACTTTTTGGCGCGGGGGTTGGGCTGGGGCTTAGCCCCAGCCCGCGGTTTTGGTGAATTGTTTCATGTGACCATTCAATGTGTCAATGCGCACGTATTTATATATATATCAGAGCCCGTGGTCACATTTGATATGCTATATGACCATATGCTACGTGGAATGGAGCGTGGGATTTTGTATATGGTTTAAACCCACGGTTTTACGCCTTTTATATGACCGTGCCTGTTGGTATATATGTGCACGAGAGTTGTAGCGACTCCAGCCCCCAGTCACGCTCATAATACATAGGACCTATTGTAAGGTTTGTGCGTGCGGAGTTGTGGTTTAAATCCCACGGTTCTATGCTGTCACATATGACCAGTCTCTCTGTCAAATGGCGCGTGCAGATTTTAAAGGTATAACCATGGTTCTATTCTATTACCATACGACCATGCCAAGTTACATAGTGTGTGGGGTTTTAATTGCATAGCACGTGGTTTTATATTGATTGCATATGACCACTATTTTAAATGCACGCGGGGATTGAAATGGGTTTCGATTTGGTTTTTAAAAACGGGCGTACAAACCTATCCGCCCGCCACTTGTCAAGCCCACAGTGAATCTTTTAAACGAAGGCCTATTTTAGCGCTAGGACGTGGCCACATGGCCCCCATGCGCCCAACACCTCCGTCCTTTGGGGCTCTAATTCCGCTAACAGTGTGACATTTTGGCACCAATTTCGAAATGCGCGCGTGGGCTGAGTTTAGGCATGGAAAACGCCCAGAAGCCAGGTTACCCACACACAGGTGCAAAAAGGCGAACCAGAGACAGCAGCAAGAAAGGGAAAAATGGCAGGAGGCCTAACTTCTTTAGTTTTTGGCCAAATGAGGTGCCGAAAAAGCCCAGCTAGGGGTTTTTGGACGTTCTGAGTCCATTGGCACTATTTTCACAGGCATTTGAAGACTTATTTTGCATGTTTTTAACCATTGAAGTTTGAGGAAGCTCTAGGGAGCTTGAAGCCCTCATTGTTTGAGGCCTTGCTCAGATGAGCACATGTTTATTTTATGTGACTGAATAGACATTTTTGACTAATTATTATGCTCTGAACACATTGGGATAGGTTTCAGATCCATTGGAGGACTTTTACAGGTGTTTTTTCCACAGAGAAGCTCAGGGAAGCTTGGAGGCCACATGTAGATGAGGTCATGACTAGATGAGACAAGATCCATTTTCAGACTTCTAATAGTCATTTTTGGGGGTTTTATGTATTCTGAACCCAATGGTACAGTCTGTAAATACATTGGAGTTGAGAAAAAGCTTGTAAAAGAACATTTGACAAACTAATCCCAAAGATCCAAGTCCATTGAAGGAGGCTCAAGGAGATGTAGCCCAGAGAGGGGTGAACTCCTTTATCATCTTGTTATTGTTGTGAGTTTGTTGTGTTATTTGCTGCAATTTATGTTGCTGTCTATTTGTTTATAGCACATATTTAATCTTTTAAAAGAACTTTTCCTCACACATGAACATTGACAAGAAGAAGCAAGAACTTAACACATAAACCATCTTGCATATTTTAACACATGAAGCAAGGTCCTGTAAGGTTTATTTTATTGAAGTAGAGGGTGCTTGCATAGCATAACAAGTCAGCCTTCTATTTTCAGATCAGATGGTATCAGAGCATAGTTTGTTTTGCTCATGTATTTGCCAATGATAGCTTCAGATTTAGCTATTGGTATTTGTGCAAGTTTTGTGTTGTTTGATATCTTGCAAGGATGGAGGAATCTTCTAACATAGATAGTTCTCATACATCTTCTGAATCTAAGTTCTTTGAAAAAGAGATGTTCAAGGCATTGCTAACCATGAAAGATATGGTACAAGAGTTGTGGAAAGATAGAGAAGAGAGCATTGTCCTTCAAGATAAGTTGATGGCCATGAAGGAGGAGAAAGACCAACTTCTTGAAAGGTTGCAGGAGATGGAGACTCAACTCCATGAGGCAAAGGAAACCCTTACCAAGTACATGCATGAACATGAGGTATGTAATGTTAGTTTGTCTTCAAATTCCTCTCAAGAAGAATTCTTTGGTGTTTTTGAAAATCACACAAGAGGAATAGGGTCCAAGTTATTGTTAAAAATGGGCTATGAAGGTAAAGGGTTAGGCAAGCATGCACAAGGCATTGTTGAGCCTATTGTTGTTGAAGAGAGACCTAAGTATTATGGTCTTGGTTATGAATGAATTGATGAAACAAATTCCAAAGTTGAGGAGACAATGGGAAAAGTTTCAAGAACCAATTTTGTTTCAAGTTCACCTCCTCAAGAAGGCTATAAAGGTGAAAGTTCAAGAAATTTTGTTGAAAGTTCAATCCCTCCAACATGCAAGGCTTGTTTTCAAGATGAATGCAAATGTGTAAAACAAAAGAGTTGTGACAGCCATGAGGACAAGAACAGATTTGTTGGTCTTCAAAAGAGAGCTTGTAACTCTTCAAATTCACCTCCTCAAAGGGGCGATAAAGGTGAATGTTCAAGGTATAAATCTGCCTATAATTCAGTTGCTTTTGATTATTTACAGCATGATAAATTTGCATGTAAAAATGGAAGAAAAAGGCCATGTACCTATTGTGGTTTATATAACCATCATGTTTCAAAATGTTGGAAAAGATTGTTCACTTTCAGGAAACTTTCCAAGAAAAGGCAACTTGAAAAGAGCATGCAAAAGATTTGCACTCATTGTCAGAAGAGGGGTCATCTCATTGACCAATGTTGGACATTGCATCCAACCTCTCATCCATAGCACAAGAAGCAGTTGGATAAAAATATTGGCAAGAAGGGAAGAGGAGATTCCATCATTGATGTGAGTCAAGATGATTCACAAGAAGCCGACTTTCAGGAGATGAATTCGCCATTGAGTTGGCTTGGTAAGAAATGATTAGATTTCTTGAGTAAGTAAGGCTTGCATTTTTTCTGTTGTAGATGCATATTTCAGCCTTTTCTATTCATTTTTGTTGAAGTTTGATAAGTTGCAGCAGTTATCATAACTTGTAATATACAAGTTTGCATGTGAATGCATTTTCTTTTGAATGCATACTTGTGTTATACCACCTCGTCAAGAGGAAGTAAAAGACGGGTATGCTGCTCGTTTGTTACAGCCATATACATTTTTCTTATTCATCTCTTAAGTACCCACATGTTTGGGGTTAAGTACCTATGTATATACTGGAAGGAGAGTTGAAGAGCTATGCACATGCATTTGGTTTTGTGAGTGCATAAACAATGAACTTGATGATAGTTCATCATGAATGACTCATAATTGTAGCATGATTGTTTATCATGTTTTTAGACTTGTCATTTTGGAAGGTTGACATGTTTCACATGAGTCTCGACCTGTGTCGATATTGTTTTGACGACTATGTTGTGTCGACCATGCTTTCGACTTTTGTTTAGTCAATGGCGTATGTTGGCTTGTAAGTCAATTTTGAGTACATTGAGATAGAGGAAAACACCATGTGCTTTGATGAAGCACAAGATGCGACAGTTTGTTGGAAGAGAAAAAATATTTTGCTGGCATCATTTTCAGTCTTGTGTCAATTTGTTTTCAAGATTGATGGTTTTCTTGGCTTGTGACAAGATGTCACAGGAAAGTTTTTGCATCCATTGGAGAGAAGATTGTTGACGTCAAAGAGTTCACAAGAGGGACTTGATTCTCAGTGGGAAGGTTGGCAGTCTTCCAAGCACAGAGAGAATAGTGGGTCAGCAACAGCCAGAGAGCAGTGGTTGAGGGACATAGCTAGTTGCAGTGCAAGGCATGCCAAAGTATCCAGGTGATTGTCGAAAAGACTTTTCAAGTAGAATCAATTGATAGAACTTGAAAGGAGAAGACTATTGAAGCTCAGTTAGATAATCCTAAGATTTTTTGGCTCCAAAGACTTTCAGTGGGAAGGTGTGATCAAAATCTGGACTAGGGGTCAAAAGTTTTCTCAAATTTCAAAGTGTTCAAAATGCAACGAAAAAGGTGCCATTGCATCTATCTCGTCTTCCTGATTCCGGCAATATATTTACTTTCTCAAACGGAGTCCGTATGGAGAAGATATCGCGATTTGTTCGCCAAGGCAAATAGGCAAAAATATTGGATGTTGATTGTACCTGTCTGTATAGTCCGTACAGTGGTGACGTGGCAGGTCCGTACAGTCCATACGATGACCGTACAGTGCTAATGTGGCGGCTTGTGAGTAGCTGGCAGTTGGATGAATCTATTTGTGACACGTGGCATCATTTTTGGCGAATGGTAGGGTGCCACATGGCCCAATCAACGGCTGCCACGTGGCACCTGTTTATTGACTATTGGTTTATTAAAAATTTGTTGGGTCCATGGGGTTCAACCCCCGGACCTCTACCCACCGTTCAAAGCTTTAACAAAGGCCAACCCACCAACGCGCCACACTATGGTGCTTAATAACTCTACGTTGAAATATATATAAATGTTGAATTGTTTACTTTTTGGCGCGGGGGTCGGGCTGGGGCTTAGCCCCAGCCCGCGGTTTTGGTGGATTGTTTCATGTGACCATTCAATGTGTCAATGCGCGCATATTTATATATATATCGAAGCATGTGGTTACATTTGATATGCTATATGACCATATGCTACGTGGAATGGAGCGCGGGCTTTTGTATATGGTTTAAACCCATGGTTTTACACCTTTTATATGACTGTGCCTATTGGTATATATGTGCACGGGAGTTGTAGCGGCTCCATACCCTAGTCACACTCATAATACATAGGACCTATTGTAAGGTTTGTGCGTGCGGAGTTGTGGTTTAAAACCCACGGTTCTATGTTGTCACATATGACCAGTCTCTCCGTCAAATGGCGCGCGCGGATTTTAAAGGTATAACCATGGTTCTATTCTATTACCATATGACCATGCCATGTTACATAGTGCGCGGGGTTTTAATTGCATAGCCCGTGGTTTTATATGGATCGCATATGACCACTATTTTAAATGCGTGCAGGGATTGAAATGGGTTTCGATTTGGTTTTTAAAAACGGGCGTACAAACCTATCCGCCCGCCACTTGTCAAGCCCATAGTGAATCTTTTAAACGAAGGCCTATTTTAGCGCTGGGACATGGCCACATGGCCCCCATGCGCCCAACACCTCCGTCCTTGGGGGCTCTAATTCTGCTAACGGTGTGACATTTTGGCACCAATTTCGAAATGCGCGCATGGGCTGAGTTTAGGCACAGAAAACGCCTAGAAGCCAAGTTACCCACACACAGGTGCAAAATGGCGAACCGGAGACAACAACAAGAAAGGGAAAAATGGCAGGAGGCCCAACTTCTTGAGTTTTTGGCCAAATGAGGTGCCGAAAAAGCCCAACCAGGGGTTTTTGGACGTTCTGAGTCCATTGGCACTGTTTTCATAGGAATTTGAAGACTTCTTTTGTAGGTTTTTAACCATTGAAGTTTGAGGAAGCTCTAGGGAGCTTGAATCCCTCATTGTTTGAGGCCTTGCTCAGATGAGCACATGTTTATTTTTTGTGACTGAATAGTCATTTTGGACTAATTATTATGCTCTGAACACATTGGGATAGGTTTCAGATCCATTGGAGGAATTTTAAAGGTGTTTTTGCCACAGAGAAGCTCAGGGAAGCTTGGAGGCCACATGTAGAAGAGGTCATGACTGGATGAGACAAGATCCATTTTCAGAGTTCTAATAGTCATTTTTGGGGTATTTATGTATTTTCAACCCAATGGTACAGTATGTAAATCCATTGGAGTTGAGAAGAATCTTGTAAAAGAACATTTGAGAAACTAATCCCAAAGAGCCAAGTCCATTGAAGGAGGCTCAAGGAGATGTAGCCCAGAGAGGGGTGAACTCCTTTATCATCTTGTTATTGTTGTGAGTTTTCTGTGTTATTTGCTGCAATTTATGTTGTTGTGTATTTGTTTATAGCACATATTTAATCTTTTAAAAGAACTTTTCCTCTCACATGAACATTGACAAGAAGAAGCAAGAACTTAACACATAAACCATCTTTCATATTTTAACACATGAAGCAAGGTCCTGTAAGGTTTATTTTATTGAAGTAGAGGGTGCTTGCATAGCATAACAAGTCAGCCTTCTATTTTCAGATCATGGGGTTAGGACTCCAACCATTGGGCCCCATGGATGTTGCACTACCCCTGGTGACCACCTTAGCCGACTCATCCCCTGCTCCACCAGAAGATGAAAAATCCACCTGGTTCTTTGATCGAATCCATCACATCCGCCAACAGGTTCAGTATATTCTACATAAGTCTAATGTTAAGTACAAGAAACGCCATGATCAACATCGGGTGCCACATAAGTTTTAGGTGGGAGACAAAGTTTGGTTTCACTTGTAGAAAGAACACCTTATAGGGCCCAATCGAAAGCTTATCTCACTACATTATGGGCGATAAACCATCACCAAGGAAATGGGTGGTAATTATTTTGAGCTCAACATTCCCCCTTTCCTTGGCCTATACCCAGTCTTCAACGTGGCTCTCCTTTGGCCATATTTCTCACCATTATTGGACATCTCAGAGATAACAAAGAAATTGAAACCAACAAATATCAAACCTAAATGCATGCAATAGGCATCCAATGATCATATTGTGGACACACAAATCAAGGGAAATCAACATCAAATGATTCAACCTTATCGATTCGTCAAAGCAAGGCAACTCTTGCACCAAGGCAAGTGGCTAACCCGGGGCCAAATTCAACAGAACTTTCCTAATCCGATGGGGGAACTCAAAAAAATGGATACCATTTCTTCCTAAGGATGGAGTATTGATCCATGTGTATATCGCTGGCTAAGACCTTTTCCAACTCACTCAAAATAGTTTTCTGGCAATTTTGGCAATTTACTATTTTTACCAATTTTTAACTTTCATGGCCATTTTGAGGGCCTAAATGAAGTTTATTCAGTATAGATATTTTCAATGATATCCAATGTCTCTTATTTATCCCCAAAAAATAATCTCCTTGACAGTACCTTTCCAACAAGCTATCATCGACATAAAATCGAGATTGTATGCAAAGGTTACGACCCCGAGAAGTTGATGTACTAACTTACCCAAACGGGGCCCACATGAATTTTTCCGCTTCATCTCCTAGGGTTATGCTTTTGGATGTATATGGTTTTTGAATTTCATTTTTATTGTAAAAAGGCCTTCAGAGCATCATTATAATCATTTTCTTGCGAATGAGCGCAACTGTCACATCTCTTCTCAGAGATGAGCCACCACCATTCCAACAAGCTTGTTTTCTACTACATTTTACAGTTTCAACTTATTTCCTTATTGAATAGAAAAACAGTTTTACAATATATTTGTTATTCTGTGTTAAGCATATTTTGATAATTTGTATTCATTTTGTTCTTCTCATAAAATCCTGATCACCCAAACTGATCATAAGCCTCTATAGGTCATGCAGACATAAGGTAAATTGCAGAATGATCTCCATCCAAAGTGGTCCACATACTTGCAGCAATTCCATATGAACATCAACTATAAGACATAGAGCACCAACCACATTACTTATTTCCTTATTCGATGTCCAATTGCATCACTAAACATGGTGCTACACTATTGTAGACATGATACCTCCAGATGGACCCAACTCTATGAGAGAGGTCTTGAATTCACCACTACCTACCATATTTTGCACACAATTTTTTTTTCATTGATTTCCATATTCAAGATGGTTTGTTGCACCATTTGGGTCATCTCTACATCCCATCAAGCAATCAAGGGAAGTTGATTTGGTAATCTCACTACAACCGGGTGGCAGGACACTTCGGTGTAGAAAATACAGTGGCAGTGTTGCAACAACATTTCTATTGGCCAAAACTCTGACATGATGTCAACAAGTATATTAGGTCTTGCTTTTCCTATGCCATTGACAAACCATACATTAAGAAACAAAGCATGTACACCCATTTTCCTACTCCTAACAGGCCCCAGGAATCCATCTCAATGGACTACATGTTGGACCTTCCGTCAACCAAGGAAGGGAATGACTATGTTTTTGTGGTTGTTGATAGATTTTCCAAGATGGAAATTATGGTCGCCTATAAGAAGAGCACCACAGTGGATGCCACTTCCAAGCTCTTCTTCGAATGAGTGTGGGTACATTTTGGGATACGATATACCATCATCTCTAATTGGGATAGTCAGTTCCCCAATACATTATGGGTGACTCTTTGATCATGGCTCGACACCAAGCTCACCAAATCCATGACCTTCCACCGCGAAATGGATGGCCAAACTGAGGTCGTCAACAATATGATGATGCATATCTTGCACATGTACAATTCCAATCATATGCACACATGGGATGAGAGTCTTCCCTATGTTCAACATAGTTACAACAAAGCCATACATAGTTGAACCCACCACAACCCATTTCATGCAGGGTTTGGATTTCAACCATTCGGTCCCATGGATGTTGCACTACCCCTTGTGTCCAAAAAGGAAGACTTGTCCCTTTCTCAAACTAAAAATGACAAAGCCACTTGTTTCATTGAACAAATCCAACACATATTCCAACAGGTTCATGATATTTTGTATAAGTCCAATTCCAAGTACAAGCAGTTCCATGATCAACACCGAGTGCCCCACAAGTTTCAGGTGTGTGATAAATTTTTGTTGCATTTGAAAAACAAACGCCTTACAGGACCCCATCAAAAGCTTGGTCCACTCTTCTATGGACCTTACACCATCACCAAGGATATGGGTGACAATTCTGTTGAGCTCAACATTCCCCCATTCCTTGGCTTGCACCCAATGTTTCATGTGGACCTCCTTCGACCATATTTTCCACCATTATTGGACACCTTATAGATAACATAACAATTGACACCAATAAATCTCAATCATGACTGCATGGAGAAAGAATCCATTATATTAGCACTTGGAGTCACACTCAGAATGCTATGAGTGAAATCCTATTACCCATCAAAGTGTGGAAGATAAAATGAGTAGTAAATGACAAATGGATGAAATATTATGAAAAGAATGTCAATCACAGTTTATTTCACAAAATATGCACCAACAAATAAGGATATGAATAACTTTGATCAGGGTTATAGAAAATAGGATGAGTATATGGAAGAGTTAATAAGAATAATGTGAAATTACTATCATCTAAATCATGTATTATGACATACATATAAGGAATAACTCTCTGAAACAAGAAATTATTATAATCAAAGAGATGAATTCTGATATATTTGTTAACAATATTACAACAAATCCTCTATTGCAATGAGCTATAAATCTGTCAAATGAATCTTTCACTTGACTATGATAAGAATTATAAGACAACAAGATGGTAGTAAAAATAACTGATTCTCGTTATCCAGAGAATCTTAAGTATGATACATAAAATAGAAGGTATTTCTGTAAAATACACAGTATAAAATATGAGTCTCTATCAATCCATTCCTCTCTTGGATCATGAATCCAACCCTTTCCTTCTCAAAATACCTTTCATATATAGATAATTATCTATATCTATCCTAAGGAGGTCGAAACCAAGGAGATAATAGGATCCTCCTCCATTTAGGAGTCTTGTTACAAAAGATTCCAACAAAAACTTAACAGATTCCTATTTTTGGGGATCTTGCCTATTGTGATAAATTCCTTTTGAAATGGGTCATTTTTCTTTATCTAGAGATGGAACACATGTCCCTCATGTCCAAATAAATCCTAGGATACCGTTCAGACCTACCCTGACAGCTTGAAACCTTCCCATAGCTCAATTTTTTCAAACTGTTAGAGTACGCAGCGCCTATGACAACATGTGTTGCGAACTTTCCTATAGGTGATGATTTTCTTTTTTCTATAAACATACGAACTAGGTCAGAATAATTTTTTGTTAGCAAGTAAAAAACACCATGTTTTCCCTCCACACAAAATTTCAGAGGATCCCAGATGGGAATTAAAAATTTATTGGAAAAGCCATCCTCCATTGTGTGTTAATTTTTGCAAACTATCATAAATTACCAGTTCGCAGTGACAGCACTACGAACTTTCCTGTAGCAGCCTGTTTCAATTTACCAAATTTTTTAACATCTCAAAAATTATTACAGGAGTCCATACATGATGAAAAAAATAATTATATTGATATATGATAGAGGAAATAACCACAACTGATACTCATGGCTTACAAATCATAGCCATCACACAAACAATGTTGTAACATGCATAAAAATAGGTAAACAACATTAACAACATTTGCAACTTTAATTCTGCTTTAGCAAATGACCAACCAAACATTGTAAATTTGATAGAGGTAATAATTCACTCATTTAAGGATGAATTTCAAAGGATGCAAAAGTTGAAAGTTTCAACAGTCCTAGAACAGAGGGTTTGCAACACAGTTCACAGCGCCAACAAATATATCAGTAAAAGGACCTCCTCTCAACCTTCAAATAGAATGATAACCTTTATGAAGTACCCAGTAGACTTGATCTTGAAGCATATAATTAGGGATTTGAACATATGTGTCTGCAAACTATTCAACCTCCAACACTCACCTTCAGCGAATTCAGAGTGTCATTTCACAACACCTTGCTTAAACACAATTTTCACACTTGGAGGAAGTTGTTAGAAACTTTTATGACAGAATCCATGAGAATTTGTTTAAAATACAATCTCTCAAAACAATAATATTTTCTTTGACATGATCCGTAAATGCAATGATAACCATTGAATGTGTGAGATACTTATGAAAATGCTATGAACTCTCCTGTGAGTTGGAAGCACATATAACTATCGTTAAATTGACATTTAAACAGATAGATGATGACAAAAGGAACTTTTTGTATAGCTGTAGGTGTGACATGTCAAGGTAAAAATATAAAAATGAATCAAACGTGTGACTCATTTTGACCCCTACAATTCTATGTGCTAACATTTGGCTCCACTATGGATGGCATGCTCCCTGTGAACTTCCAAGAACATGCAGTTCCAATGCCTTATCCATTGGGGTATGGAATCATCTAGTATCAAACTTGTGCAACCAATCCTTTGAAATACTTCAAGATCTGTCACTTATTCAAGAAACCTGAAAGAAATACTGGAAACAAACCTCATAGTGTAAATTTGATCACATTGTGCAATCTGAAGAAAAGAAAATGCTATGGAAGTGAGCTTATTACCTACACTACCCTACTCTCACCAGATCTTCAATTTTATCAAGTAAATCCAAATTTCCACAACAACCATTCAAGTACATTCATGACAAAAATAATCCTATCTCTGCCACTGATTAATTGATAATAACATGAATATAACATCATAGATACAAACTCCTTCAGAGAATCATACTCACCCACAAGTTCTAGTGAAATGATGAACTATGAAATATTCAAAGAATTTCAAACATATGATTCCAATAAAGATGTTACTAGATCTTCAAAACCATTATTAGGAACCTATTGATTCATAAAATATGACTTCCATTGTGCACATTCCCTTTTACTAATAAATATGTGAGTTGCTTTTTCTTCTGAGATAATCTCTTGATCATCAAGAGTGACAGTTTCCTCTTCATAAAAATGATCATATGATAATTTTATAGTAGAAGCTAATTTTTTTTTATATGATCAGCTAAAAATATGTAGTTATCTATACAATCATCCTTTATTGCATGCTCAAACTGATTTGAAAAACGAACACTGGTACGATCTATATCTTAATCCATAGAAAAATCTGAACAAACTGACAAATGTTGTCCCTAATATGAACCATACTTACACTCTCCTTGTTGTTCATGTGCATGCAAATATTTAAGGTAAGCCTAATCTCTAATCATTTTGCAATCTCAAATGTTCTCCTCAATTTCTTAAGCATCCTCAAACAAACATCTTAATGATGTAGATTTCCTTTCTCTCAGGAGAAGAACAATATCTAGACGCAAATATTCTATGTAGTAAACCATAGCTATAGTCTTAGAAGGTCATATATCCAATGGAATGATATGAAAAAAACTATAAAACCTCATGTTGAAGATAGCAAGATCTTCATCTTGTTTTCTCCTCAAAACATGAAAATCAACAAGGAATTGATCAAAGGAATTATTCTCACCCCAATACTTTGAAAATGCATCATATAACTCAACCAATGAACTAAATGAATCAAATTCCAAACCTTTGAAAAACAAAGCAACATCCCTAACCAAGGATTTGGAAAATAACCTCATAGTAACATCTTCATGTACTATTTCAAAATTATCAACAAAGTTATCAAATGATCCCAAATGTTTTTCAGTTGTAACATGATCCTCTCCAGTAAATCGGGGAAGATGCTCAACAAAGTTAAGAGGGTAAGTATGAAGGTGATATGGCATCCTGATAGGTTTAAACATTTTCTCCCTCATTCTAGACTGGAATTTTGTGGGATGAAAAATAGGTTTAACAAACTGATTGCAAGGCTCAACAATGATGGTATTAGGTGATAATATCTGATAAGATAACAAATCAATTTTATCATCCTCATGGTTACAAGGCTCGACATGTTCAGGAAGAATTGAGATATAAACTTCATTCTTCTCAATAAGCTGAGGTCAGGAGACATGATCAACATCTACAACACATGCACAATGGATACATTTTTCTTCCAATGATGGATATACAAATGAAGTCTTATGGTCATATGAATAAACAAATAATATGGTCATCCTCTTTAAATGTAAAGGGAAAAAAAGGAATGAATTGATGAAAAAGAAAAAAAAAATCATGGAGAAAACTAATGAAATGATACATGTTTTTTTCCCTTCCGTCTTCTCATCTTTCTGTCAGCAGGATCCTTCCTCTAGTGGATTCTTTGATTGTGGAGTCTCTAGATAGATTATTACAGTCAATTTTTTGTGTCCCTCTCTTCTCTAACATCAAGAGCCCGATCTATGTCATTCTCCCAGGGAATCTTGCTTCACACTTCGCTCCTCGGCAACGATGCCAAAAATGTTAGCACTGAGATTCACACTTAGACTGCTATGAATGAAATCCTAGTACCCATCAATGTGTGGAAGATAAAATTAGTAGTAAATGAAAAATGGATGAAAGACTGAAAATAATGTCCATCACAGTTTACTTCACACAATATGCATCAACATATAAGGCCCTAAATAACTTTGATCAGGGTTATAAAAAATAGGATGAGTAGGTGGAAGACTTAATAGGAATAATTGAAATGCCTATCATATACATCAATTAGTATTACATACATATAAGGAAGAACTCTTTGAAACAAGAAATTCTTATAATCAAAGAGATGAATTATGATATATTTGTAAACAACATTATAACAAATCCTCTATTGCAACAAACTATAAAACAGTCAAATGAACATTTCAATGGACTATGATCATAATTAGAAGACAAGAAGATGGTAGGAAAAAAAAAAAAACATTATCCAAAGAATCTTAAGTCTAATACATAAAACAAAATGTCTTTCTGTAAAATACATAGTATAAAATATGAGTTTCTATAGATCCATTCCTCTCTTGGATCATGAATCCAACCCCTTCCTTCTCAAAATCCATTCCATATATAGAGAATGATATCTATATATCCTAATGTGGTTGAAACCAAGGAGATACATAGGATCCTCCTCCATTTAGGAGTCGTGTTACCAAAGATTCCAACAAAAACCTAACAAATTCCTATTTTTCAAGATATTTCCAATTGCGATAAATTCCTTTTGAAATAGGTCATTTTGCTTGATCTAGAGATGGAACACAATTTATTCATGTCCAACTAACTCCTAGTATACCATTCAAACATTCCTTGACAGCTGGAATCCTTCCCATAGCTCGAATTTGTCAAATTTTTAGAGTTCACAACGCCTATGACAACATGCACTACAAACTTTCTCATAGGTGATGATTTTGTGTTTTCTCTAAAAATACAAACTGGGTCCGGCTGAGTCTTTGGAAGCAAGTAAAAAACAAAATGTTTTCCATCCACACCAAATTTCAGAGGAACCTAGATGGGAATTCAAATTTTATGGGAAAAACCATCCTATGCTATGTGTTAATTCTTGCAAACTATCATAAATTACTAGTTCACAATGTCGACGCTATGAACTTTCCTGTAGCATCCTGTTTCAATTTACAAATTTTTTTAATATCTCAAAACTTATGCTAGGAGTCCAGACATGATGCAAACCTTCATTATATTGACATATGACTTAGAGGAAATCACCTCAACTGATACTCATGGCTTACAACTCATAGCCATCACACAAAAAATGTTGTAAAATGCATAAAAATAGGTTAACAACATTAAAAGCGTTAACGACATTTAAACTTTAAGCCTTCTTTAGAAAATTATCAACCACACATTGTAAATTTGATAGGGGTAAGAATTCACTCGTTTAAGGCTGAATTTGAAAGGATGAAAAATTTGAAAGTTTCAATAGTCCTAGAACAGAGGGTTCGTAGCACAGTTCACGGCGGAAAAAAAATATGTCAAGAAAAGGACCTCCTCTCAATATTCATATAACATGATATTTTTTATGAAGTATCCAATATACTTGATCTTGATGCATATAATTGGGGATTTGAACACACGTGTTTGAAAACTCTTCAACTTCCAACACTCTCCTTTAGTCATTTCACAACACCAATTCACAACGCATGGCTTAAACATAATTTTCACACTTGGAGGAACTTGTTATAAACGTTTTTGACATAATCCCTGAGAATTTGTTTAAAATACAAGCTATGAAAACAATAAGACATTATTTGACACAATCCTTAAATGAAATGATAACCATTGAATGCGTGAGATACTTATGAAAATGGTATGAACTCTCCTATGAGTTGGAAGCACATACAACTGTCTTTAACTTGACATTTAAATAGATAGAGGATGACAAAGGAAACTTTGTGTACAACTGGAGGTGTGACATGTCAAGGTAAAAATATAAAAATGAATCAAAGGTGTGAATTATTTTGACCCCTACAATTCTATGTGATAACACATTGATCATATCATGGAAACAAAGTTCATGGGTACTCACTAACATAATATTCATCTTTATCATGTTGTCAAAGTGGGGAATCTCCTATACCAAGGCAAGTGGCTCACCCGGGGCCAAATTGAACAAAACATTGCTCCTATGATGGGGGAACTCAACACAATGGAGACCGCTACTTCCTAAGGGGGGAGGATTGATTCAGGTGGATATTGGTGGCCACCTACCTCTTCCAACTGGCTCACATACAATTTTCATCTTGGAAGTTTATTTTCTAGCTTTTCGGGTCATAAACTTGTGGGGTCGTTTTGGGTCCCTAAACATTATTTTTTAGGCCCGCCACAAGAACACTATAGACATAGTCATATTATTATGGAAATTTATTTAGTCCTTGAATATACCTTTCCAATAGTTTATCACGTGCCTAAAACGAATATCGTGTGGAAAACTTAGAGCCTCGGGAAGTTGATGTACTGACTTGCCGCATCGAGGCCCACATGACTTTTTGCGCTTCATCTCCTAGGGTTAGTTTTTTTAATGTCTAGGGTTTTATGATTACCTATTGATGCTAAAAAATCATGGAGGAATCATTGTGATGGGCTCAAGATAATGATGATAGCCTCCACATCTCTTCTGATAGATTAGCTACCACCATTAGAGCAAAATTGTTTCATTCTGCTTTTTACAATTTCAACATATTTCTTTATTGAATAAAAGTTAAGTTTCACTATATCTGTTCTATTGTTCTTTGTATATCTTTGTTAATTTGATAAATATGTGTTTCATTTCATTTCACTCATAAATGCGGATCAATATTTTATGAAAATGTTACAACCCTAGGAATTTGATGTACCAACTTACCCTATCGAAGCCCACGTGACTTTTGGTGCTCCATATCCTAGGGTTAGGTTTTTGGATATTTAGGGTTTTCTAATTACATATTGATGCTAGAAAGGCATGTATACCTCATTGTAATGGGCTCAAGAGAATGTGTGTAGATGCCACATCTCTTCTCGATGATTAGCTACCACCATTTGAGGAAGATTGTTTCATTCTTCATTTAATAGTTTTAGCATATTTCTTTATTGAATAGAAGTTAATATTAAATGTATCTTTGTTAGTTTTCTCTGTATATCTCTGTTAATGTCATTATCTTTAGATTTTTCTTACTTTTTCCTAGAAATTGATTTATCTTAATTCTTTTAATTTATTTAATATTTTAATTTAGTCCCCTAATTAAACCTAAACTTAGGATTAGTCTTATAATTAGGATTATAATTTTATTTGGATTTATAATTAATAAATTTGTTGTTTAATTAATTATTTTAATCCAATAAGGTCTAATTATTTCGATGTTTTCTAGTCCACCTAGATTTATTGACTCAAGTTTTTAATTATGCGATGTACCCTTCAAGACATGCCCTGGTTTTGGAAGTTTGTCTGAACCATTGGAGTCAAAAATCCATTAAGTCGACCTTCTGAGATACTAAGGGATTCTAAGGAATAAGGACTCTCCCTTATTGTGTTCTCTCTAGAATCTTCGTGAGCGACTATCTCAGTCCTCCTTCACGACATCGTGGACCTCTCGAACTAGGTAATCATTAACCTACAGTTCATACCATGATGGGAGTGCTAGTAGGTTGTGACAAGGAAACTTCTACACCTCTCCCTTAATGTCTGGTTTATGTGCATGGCCCCTCTACTCCTTATGTGATTCGGATTAGCAAGCATCATCAATCCTACATCCACTGATAAAAACCATGTCAATATTCCATATACATAAATCATACTGTAATCAATCATATGTCACAAGTGCATAAAATGAAATACTCAATCAAAATAGAATTCACTCCCTAAATCAATATGGATTCCAAAGAATCCATTGATGCCATCATCATCCATAACCTATCATGTGTCTTGCACACTCAAGAAATTTCGTCGATAGCATCTGCCAATACATATACATCAAATAACTATAAGTCACACCACATCATCATAATCATGTATAATCCATAATGGAAATGAAATCACAATGTACCATAACCGGATAACTTGCACGCAAGTGTCCTAAAAAAATAAGTCAATAAAAGTTTGCTCAGTAGAGAGGGATGTTACATACACCCCGTCTTATTTTAAACGTCATCCCAAAGTTTGTACAATATATAAATGCATGTAAATAAATGTATCTGACATAGATCTACATGTCTAATCAATCAAACAAGTCAGGAAACTATTGATGCAACTCATATGTGTCTTCCCAGGTAGATGAGTGTGGACTATATTTGTCCCAATAGACCTTGTCCTGATCAACTATTCGACACCGTAGCTATTGAATTTGATGGTCCAAAATGTGGATTGGCTCCACCATGAGAGCACCCTCATTGGAAACTTGCAAAGAACACATGTCAATAATATGTGAACGATCACTAATATAATGTATCAAAATAGATACATGAAATGCATCCTACATTTGTCTCAAAGAATTAGGAAAGGATAGTCAATAAGCCATGAGTCCCTTCTTTTCCACAACTTCGAAAAGTCCCACAAACCTAGGAGAGATTTTATCACCCTTTCCAAACTTGATCGAACCCTTTTGTGGTTTTACCTGCAAGAAAATTCTGTCACCAAGTTCATAACTACATTCAACATGATGCACATCAACATAACTCTTCTACCGATATCACACTTTTTTAATCCTTTGTCTTATCAATTTCATCTATTCTTCCATTTCTAGAATCACTTTTGGTCCTACAAGGACACTATCCTCAAGTCGATCCTGTTATCACTCCAGGAGTCGTTCCCTGACTATAAAGGGAATGATCCTGGTAACTTAAATATTCAATAATGTATGGGAAAAAGGATCAAGTCGTATGACTTAATATGCTTACATCCACTCAGAAACACATGAATCCACTTGAATACGGAAGGCTTTCTACTATACTGCTCAGAAGTTTTAAATCAAAGGTGTGGAAGCATGGAGAATACTTATTATGCTAACAGAAATATGCATACAACAACATACGTAAATGGCTAGCTATGACAGGTAAAGTACTTATCATACTAGCAGAAACATACATATGATTGCATACCTAAATCGTCACACATAACAGGTAATATACTTGCATATCTAGCTCATCAATGCAAAGACAGGATGAAATCCATCAGGAATTAGACAAGTATGATAACATAAATGTAATATTCATAAACAATTAAAAAAAATAAAGGGAAATGAAAATATGAACAAAGCACAATGAAAGATTCTTCTATGTCAAGATGTACTCATAAATGTCTTCCATGAAGTATGGCTACAAGTCTCCAAAGTTGAATCACTTAGCCTCAAGGACTGAACCACCCCCCTTTGAACTATGTCTCCGTGGGATTTAAATAATCTTTACAAATCAGTTTCAAGATCCTCAAAAGATTGATCTGATAGCCTATTTTCCTATCTCAAATTCGAATTTGTGAGGTGGCTGGAAAAGACAAAAATTTTTGGAAATATTATGTTCAAATATTGACCTATATCTCTCAAATAAAAACATATTTTGGAAAACGGAGAGAGGTTTTTGAAGATGATCTCATTTTTGTAAAAACCCTCTCTCTCTTTCCAAAAATACCTTTCCATATGATCAGAATTGGTCTCCAAAGAAAGTGACTAAAACAGGAAAAACCAGTTTTATGAATCTAGTCATATTCCTACATTTTAGGATTTGATCCCTAGAATGTTTCCAATGATGAAATGAAGTGACACATGCACCCACGGATGATATTTGATAATATATATTAGTAATATTCATCATCTTCTCTTAAATACAGTCTATCCAAGTCGAATTTTGACTTTCTGTTAATTCTGGAAAAAAATTGCGCTTTCGATGGCTAATAGGACCAAAACACAGCATCCTTAGTTGTCGAAAGATGCCACTTTCGGTGGCTAACAAGACCAAAATAGAGCATCCTTAGCTTCTGAAAGTGAAGACTTTCTTCGTGAAGTAGATCATGTGCTGGATATTATTTCTTTATTCCTGATAGTTCATAAAATAACCTGTAATATATCTGAGCATATCAACTTTGATCATTTTAGCTTCTCTTACATCATTTTACCAAATTAAGGTTTTATGCCAAAATGTAACATTCTCAATACCTTGGACCAACACTCAATTCCTTTTGGGTTTCTATTTGGAAAGTGAAAACCCTGTACTCTGAAGAGAACTACTTGCAATGTTGATTTTGTATACATATCTTCCTTTGGTCAATTCCATTAGTAAACCTCTAAGCCAGAGTATAATAATGATGTGTAGAATCAAGACCTGATTTAATGGTTAAACCCTTATCAACTAAATCTTCGGTAGTCTTTGAAAGCTCCAACAATATTCATAGTCTTCAATATCCTGTAGTGTGATCACAAATCACTTCAATATCCTTTTATGACAACTGAGGAATTCTTGACCAAAAATAGAAAGGCCACTTGGTCTTCTACCTTAGCATCTGCCTCAAAAACTAGAAAAGGATGATGATTTGTATCCTTATAATTCTTATCTTTCATTATAAGTCATCCCCACATGATCTAGAAACACAAATCAATGATCTCCGCAAAAAGATAACCATTCTACCAGTTTCTTCACTTTCGGTGGCTTAGAGGTAGAAAATCATGGAGAGTAAGCTGCTAAAAGCTCTGGTTTCGATGGCTAAGAGTGCCTCCAAAAGTGGCCCTTAGCCACTGAAAGCGAAAACTTGAAGTTTTTTTTAATGAAAGTACAAAATATTTTTCTTCTCAAAAAGACAAGTCTAAGACTTATCTTAAGTACACTTAACTAAAAAATAATAACATTTTGTCATCAAATGACCTTCTTATATCCCAAATAACAAAAAATTGAAAAAATTATTTGAGGAGATAACATCTGGCTCCTTATGGGGATGAAATCCTCCCTGTGAGGTTTCAAGAACCACAGATCTGATGCCTTTCCTAGAAAAACAAAAATCAGGCTAAACCTAAACTCTATTGTTCCATTGGCCATGGAGTTATTTGCAAAAAATAACAGAAAAGAAATAATATTTGCAAATGAAAAGATTTGAACTTGCAGTTCCATTGGGAATGGAGTGAACAATACGACCACCTGTTGAACACCTTTCAAGAGCTACCTTTATTCACACAAGATGACTACTATTTCTACAAACTAAAGGAAAAGAACTGCTTGAGAAGTGACCTTATTTACTACACTACTCTACTCTAACGAGCTCTGCAATTTGGTTAGGTAAATGTTGACTTCCATAACAACCATTCAAGCAATTTTAAAATTGAAGAAAACTTGTATCTGAAACTGATCCAAAGTTGATTTCTGAAATGTAACAACAGTGATAAAAATTTATTCAAGAAACCATATTCACCCGGAAAGATGAGCAAGTTAAATCAATCTGAAACTTTCAAGTTCTCTTAAATGTATAAATCCATGACTGCTTCCACCAAATCCTTGAAAGGAATATGAGAAACATGTTGATGCACATAAAACATTTTCTCAGCCGTGATTGTTCCTATGCTAGAAAATTGATCACTTCCTGGTTCTCTTGAGATCATCTTGTGATCATCAAAAACTATAATTTCCTTATCATAATAATGCTCAAAATATGATGATAGAGAAATGTTTAAATGACAAGGACTATGATTAGCTAGAAACATGTAATTTCCTATGCAATCATTGATTACCATAGATTCATTATGATTTACAAACTGATCATAAACTTTAGACTAATTCCTGTCTCTGGAGTACTTTGCAAATACTGAAGAATTCTTACCTAAATCTGAAGTAAACTTATATGCTTGCTGTTGTTCCAAATTTTCTTCAAACTCGTTACTTTCCTGCTCTAAATATGAACCACACTCACAGTTCACTTGTTTATGTGCTAGCCAATTTTCAGAGTAAACCCACTCTCTAATCATCCTGGAAGTATGAATGTTCTCCTCTACCTCTTGAGCATCTTCAAACAAGTGTCTTAGAGATGAATACCTCCTTTCCAACAGGAGAAGAGAAAGTTTTGAATGAAGACCCATAACATAATGTATCATGGCAAAAGTCTCTGTAGGCCGAATCTCCAAAGGCATGTCATGATAAATGCTATAAAATATTCGATTGAAGACATGCAAAGCTTCATCCTACTCTCTCTTCAAATCATAAAAATCAGCAAGGTATGAATCTAGTGATTTGTACTCACCCCAATAATTCACAAAAGCATAAGAGAACTCGATCCAAGAACCAATAGAATCAATTCTCAGACCTTTAAACCATGCAACAACATATTTGATCAAAGACTTAGAAAACAATATTATGATCACATCATCATGAACAATCTGAAATCGATCAACAAAGTCCTCAAAGGATTCCAAGAGCCTCTCAGTTGAAACTTGATCCTCTCCAGAAAAACGGGGAAGATATTCAAAGCAATCATGGGGATAAGGATGAAACATAAAGGGAAGCCTTAAAGGCTTGAACATATTCATCCTAATTTTAATTTGAAAAGAAGTGGGTTGATCATGAGTTTTAATAGGTTGATGATAGGGTTCAGCAATAATGCCAAAAGGTGTTGAGCTCTGGATAGGTTTGGAATCAATTTCAATCTGTACAAAATCAGAAGAGGGATCAGATTCAAGAGGAATGGGAATGCATGAATCATCTTTAAGAACAGGCTGTGATGAGGATAATGAATCGAAATCTATGATATAGGGCTGCAATATTTCTTCTTCCAAGGTTGGATTTATACAAGAAGGATGATGATTTTCTGAATATACAAAACTGAAAATGATTATTTTTACATGCGCAGGGAAAAGCATTAAAGAGATGATAAAGAAATATAATAGTTCATGAAGTAGACTGATGAACTGATACCTAGATTTAGAACTCATTTTCTTCATCTTCTATCAATTGGGTCCTCCCCAGTGGAGTGTTTGATCGTGGAGTCTCCAGACAGATAATACAGTCAATTATGTGTCCTCCTTTTGTCCGCCATCAAAAGTTAGATCTATGTCGTTCTCCTAGGGAAACGTTTTTCACTTCCGCTCCCCGTAAATGGCACCAATTTGTTATCACTCTAGGAGTCTTTCCCTGACTGTAAAGGGAATGAGCCTGGTAACTTAAATATTCAATAATGTATGGGAAAAAGGATCAATTCGGATGACTTAATATACTCACATCCACTCAGAAGCACATGAATCCACTCGAATATGGAAGGTTTTCTACTATACTTCTCAGAAGGTTTAAGTCAAAGGTGTGGAAGCATGGATAATACTTATTATGCTAACAAAAATATACATACAAAAAAATACGTGAATGACCAGCTATGATAGGTAAACTACTTATCATACTAGAAGAAACATACATACGATTGCATACCTAAATGGTCAGAGATTACATGTAAGATACTTGCAACTCTAGCTCATCAATCCAAAGATAGGATGACAGCCATCAAGCATTAGAAAAGCATGAGAACATGAATGTAATATTCATAAACATGTACAACAAAGAAAGGGAAATGAAAATCTAAACAAAGCACAATGAAAGAATCTTTTGTGTCAAGATGTACTCATAAATGTCTTCCATGAAGTATAGCTACAAGTATCCAAAGTTGAATCACTCAGCCTCAAGGACTAAACCCCCCCTGTTATTGGGTTAATTGTTAAGTGAGGACACAAATCAATCCCCCTAGTTTGATTACAAAACTAGAACAAAACAATACAACATACTGCTCTTTCCTTAGATTCGATTATCAAATGAGAAATGGATCTAGAACATACCTTTTAAATGTTGAAGATCTGACTTTGTCAAAGTAATCCAAGCTCCATTACGAGGTTTATGAGAAATATATTCAAATAAACACAGGCCAACAAAGACAAGAATACCAGAGTTTATTTGATATGAAACTATGTACGTGACCAAGGAATCATACAATATGGTCATATAATATTCATATAGGAAAGAAAAGTATATATGTATTAAAGAATGTGGAAGAAAGATACAACGACATGCCTTGATGTCGTCAAGTTCCTTCCAACAGTTCCTTGCTTCCCAAACACTTCTTTCTCCAATGATTATGAGACTGTGTATCTGATAGCTACTCACAATCTATCTTGACAAAGAAAATCTCAAAGCCACCATAAATTTCCCAAGATAAATCCAACTAACTTTCTCCATGAGAGCTCCTCTCCTTTTATAAGCTGAAGAGGATAAGGTGAGGAGGTTAGAATGCTCCCGCTAAATCATGAAAGAGAGTAAGATCTAAACCATTCGGAGGCCACCTCACCATAGAAGCTTCTCCTTCTAGAAGCATCAATAATATGCTCATTTTTCCACATACAAGAGGTCGCCGCACCCTATCTATAGTGTAGCCTGTGAAAACTCTACACCCTAGCTATAGAGAAGCTTGCAGAAATTAGGCATTTCCACACCTTGTGTATATAGAAACCTGCGGAAATCCTCCAAAATAGGGTTTTTACAAAGGAAAATACAACTTCTTCTCTTAGGGAAAGTTCTTCTCCCTTCTTTCTTCAGGAATTCAGGCTATTGATCCCTCTGAAGACAACATATAGGTTTACATCATTAACGATCACAGGGATGGTGAAAATAATGTGTAACAAAGAGCCCCCCAAAGTATGAAGTTAGAACAGAGTAATAGCTGAAATAATTTGTCGAGTGTGTGTAGGGAACAAGGAACAGTTGGTTGGAAACCTGCCAGCAAACAAGGAAATACAGTACAATAATATATCATCACTGAGGTAGGCATTCCCATACTCAGAATACAAATGACTCAAATCATAAATGCCAACATGCGAAGATCCATGTTAAGTAATACATTTCATGGCCACCAAACATACACTGTGGATCCATGCCATTATGACTCAAATCTAAACATAGCCACCAAAAATACACTGTGGATCTATGTGTTAAAGACTCAAATTTGAACATAGCCACGAGACATACAATGTGGATTTATGCAACAGTACAAACTGAATATACTCCAATGCAACCTGAATCTATGAGAAAAGATTCAGGGTCTTCATCTCCACCACTCTATAGTACGAATCTAACCATGCGAATACATGTGATGAATTCGAACTTGGTAGAAACCACTTGATTATAGGTCATTAGTGAATACTGTTAAAAAGTGCGAGATAAATCACCATTAATTTCAATGACTCCCAAGGTACTCTAGTACAATCCAACGAATATGAATCAATGATATGAGGTCGAACACTCAGTGGAATCTCCCGATCAGGGGTCAATAATGAAAACCCACTGTCGAAAGCGAGGAAACCTTCCATTGAGGGATGAAGTTCCAAGGTACCAATTAGTTTCTAAGTATAATTACTGGATAATGAGTTGAAGTCGACAGGAAAAGACTCATCACGGGAGGGCCTTAATGTATCCCACATCAATGAAATGAAACGGGTAATAAGATTTGAAGTAGATCAGAGTAACAAGTGATTTAGGACTGACTCAGGGATGGCCGATGTAATATAATTCTTAAGGACTGCAGAAGTGGCTGACACAGTAGAAGGCTTTCCGGGTTGAACATCTCTTTGAGCATATTGATGACATGACAATTGTCTTAGAAACATTGACTCAACAACAGGGATCATAGACCAATTTGTAATATTAGAAAGGAGTACGATCAAGAGACAAGAATATTTTCCACCCTAGACACAAGGTGAGTGAAAGGGTATCATGTTCAAAATTGACTCTTCCATAGAATACAGGTTTAAAACACATTTCTTTCCCAATTTCCCCCCACCATTTCTGGCAAGTACCTCTTTATTTTTACACAAGCTTGAGGAGGATAACATATGCTTGTAATGTAATCTCATCCTTTAGATGATTCCTTCGGAGTATATTTAATGAACCCTAAGAAGGAGTGGTTTGGTCCCATATGGGCATTTCGATTTTTTTTTAACGAGTCCAAACATAGAAAACTCGAGGGTTTTTCATGTTTAGAGAGTCTGAAAAACACTTAAATAAAACTCCAAAATGTCATTTTTCGTAATGTAGTCTGATGAGACCGAAAAAGAGATTAACTATCGCTCAACAAATGTACTTAATAATACTTTAACGAGCGTGAAAAGAACAAGATAGTTCGGTAGTGTTTTTATGTTTAGAGAGTTTGAAAAGATCTTAAAGGTGACTCCAGGTGGTTCATTTTTCGTGTAACCTTTACGAGTCTGAAAAGTGATAAAAGTATACTCGATTACATTCTCACGTATTTATGAGCACGATAAATAACAAAGACTAAGCTCGTGATTGTTTTCATTTTTACACAAGATTTAAAACAAAACAAAACTATGCTTGGGATAGATTTTATTTTTTACACAATCTTAAAAACTAAACAAAACTATGCTTGGACCTCGTTTCATTTTTACACAAGCTTGAACCAGAGGAAAATATGCTTGAGGTAGCTGGTTTCATTTTTGCACAAGCTTGAACTAGAGGAAACTACGCTTGAGGTAGCTAGTTTCATTTTTACACAAGCTTGAACCATAGAAAACTATGCTTGCAACTTACCAATGCATGGTTGGTACTTAGCCCCCATCTTAAGAAGCTAGTGGCTCAACTTCAACATGAATTCCAGAGGCTAGAAGCATTTTCCCCCAAGCTTCATTTCATCCAACTATAAAGACGAATGAAAGGAAGCCTCAAATACTAGACGAAGGACTTGACTCAAACAAAGAGGGGGAATTTGTTTCATTTTTTAACGAGATTGACACAGGAGAAGAAATATGCTCGTAACCTATGTTCATTTTTTAACGAGGTTTCCACAGAGACACAAAAAATATCCTTGTAACTATTTTCATTTTTTAACAAGCTTGAAATTAGAAAACAATGCTCAAAGCTAGTTTCATTTTTTAATGAGATTGAAATCAGAAAACCATGCTCAAAGAATCTTCTTGATCATGGCTTCCAAGAGGACAATGCTCTGGAATGACACAATGTCAAGGGACAAACCTCGGTCATGGATTCCAAGAGATCTTCACTAGACGGAAGAGACACACTCTGGAAGGACACCATGTCGAGGGTCATGACAGGGTTAAATAAATCAAGCTCTAGAAACCCTATCGAAGAGATCACCATGTCAACTACCGGATCTAAGTCATAAGAGACTGAGCTTATAGTGAGAGACTCATCTTCATCAGGAGTTGAAGGCATGGGAGACAATGCCACATAATTAACTTGTGGCGGGGGCGATACCATCTGTATATAAGAACCATTTAGGGAGGTCATCCAATCAGTACCGATGAATGAAAGTTTATCAATAGTCATAATTCTTCCATCGTGAGGGAAATATATCACAGGAAAAAGAGTGGACACAATAGATTTCATGGCATAGACATAATCTCTCCCAAGGATTAAAGAGAAATCCAAGGGGTCTTGTACTAGCATAATGTCAATAAAGACAGTTTTCCCGCCCAAAATTACAGGAAACTGAGGAAGGGTCCCTAAAGGTTGACTAGTTCTTCTGTTAAAAGATAAAAGATTCTACGTAACCGGCATAAGCTAAGGACAACCCAAAGATTTCCAATCAATAGAGGACAAAATACTAACAGACACACCTTCATCTATCAACGTCTAAGGAAAGTCCTGACCAGAAACCTGTACTGTAATATGGAAAGAAATGTGAGAAGGAAGACGAGTTCCAGTTAGCACAACCCAATTAAAAAGGATGGTCTCATTACTTGGAGGGGGTTCTAGTGGAGAAGGAGGAATGCCTCCCAGCGTGGTAGATTCTGTATCAACGAGAAAAATGTGAGTGGTATCGGGTTTAATCTCGAGCGGGAGAGTAGGATCGACTGATGACAAGATCAAATTGACTACTTGGGTTTCATTCTCCAAGGGGAGAATGGAGTCGATAGTTGGAAAAGGATTGACTACTTGGGTTTCACTCTCTAACTGGAGAGTGGGATCGACCGAGGATGGGATTGGATCGACCACTTGGTCAACTGGTTCAACTAAGGATGTGACTATATTGACCACTTGATCAATCAGAATGACCAATGAAGGGGACAAATTGATTGCTCCATCAACTCCAGGTGGGTCGAGAGTAAGCTTGCGATAAGCAGCTGGAAGTTGAGGCTATGAAACAGTCATGTCTTCCAGGAATTTTGAGGCCTCTTCCATACGAGGGAAAAGGTGAGTTAGATGACTTCCTTTGCATAACATACACAGGAACTTGAGTCTACATTTCTTCTTCCCAATGGTATCTTGACTAGTTGACGGGAGGTCATCAACATGTTGTTCAGATGTTGATGACATGGGTTGGCAAGGGTGTGTACACCATGCTTCTATAACCTTGGACAGAGCAGGGAAGTCCTTAAGAATATGGCTACCCTTACAAATCCTGCAAGGGTACTTGGGCTTATGGGTTGTTGGGGTGATCTCAACATCATCAACACTCCCAACACGATTAATAGTAACTGGTCTCTTTCCAACATGTCCGACAGTGGTTGGAAGTTTGGATCCTTGCTTATTTTTCTTCTTTGTATTCTTCCTTTTCTTCTTCTTCTTATCCACCAGGTGACTAGCTTGAGAGCTTTCACATGGCAAAGAAGACGAAATGGAAGAATACCTTGCAAATAAAGAAGGCGAAGGAGATATTACTGGTGAATAAGATGAAGGAACAACATGAGTTTGATGTTCTTGGAGGGGAGTGCTTACAAACAAATCACTTGCTGCATTCGGGATTACCTGAGTGGAAAAAAACCACACTAACAATCCAATCTTGAGGCCTGGAAGGCTCAAAGTAGAGATGTGAGGAGGACCAATGCTTGTGTAAGAAGGAAAAACAAAAGGTTCCCCTGGAGTAGGGGTTCCTTCATTGGTCATTTCAGGAACTGATGCCATTAAAACCAAAATCCAATCTAGAGTCCACTAGGAAAAACAAACAGCACATGCTAAAAATCTAGTAAGCAAGCAAGCAAACAAAACCTTCTCACAATGAACGGACTAGCTGGTGATGAAATCTAATGTCGCGAGAACAAAGAGAGAAGGGGCTGAGATAGAGTAGGTGGAAAAGTTACGTTGACAACCTTCTTAACGGACTTACACCCTGGTGCAAGCTTCCACGCAGTAGTTGTGGATTTACCCTCCAAGGAGCCCAAGTGAGTTTGGCCAACGTCGATTCCAGGTATTGTGAAGAATTTCCCCTCCACAGTCACCTTAAGTAATATCCTAAAGATATAGGCAACTAAGGTTAGAAACTACTACAGTGATTCCTGGGGAAACAATCGACAGTTCGATACACGTGCAAAGGCAGGGTATCAACCCGAAATCAACTCGAAAGGATTCCACTCATCATTTTTGGTATACCTTTCAAGAGACCCCCATAATACGTGCAATCTCTACACCAAGACCAACAAATCAGGGTGAGTAACTCTGCCAGTCTCAATGCAACCTCAGGTTTGACCCTTGTGTGAGAAGGGCCTCCCAGGACAAGATGTAATAAGTGGATTTCACCGCTCGCTAACCCAATATTCAATGTTTGTTTGCATTTTTGGAAAGTTAGCTTTAACGCCTATTCCAAATCCCTACAACGAATCTAATGTAGGTTTGCTACCAGAAAATATAAAAATGTCTAATCAATTTTTATAAGTGCTTTATTTTATGGCTATTGTTACTCAAAAGGAAAATGGCATGGAGAATATGGTGTTTTGACCGACGCGAAAGTTATGCAAAAGATATGAATATGGAATCTTTTCATTTCGATGAAAGTTATGCTACGAGAAGGAGAAAACATTTATCATTCCCATATGCCCAATGTACCAAAATTTTAAAACTCATCAATATCAATATCTTCAAGAAATGAGTAAAATAGATTGTACACCAATACACAATTCATGGCCAAAAAATGCCAAGAATCATGCAATTTCGCTACTTCAAATGCAAAAGATGCCCCCAAACTAATATAACGTAAGAAATAAGATTTTCTATTTCAAAGAGACACTAAAAGCAAGAGCGAGTTTCCTCAAAACAAAAAACAACCCAAACTAAATTTCTCTTTTAACACGAATTATTCAGAAAAAAGAACTATTCTTTCACTAAACAATTCTAAAGAAAAACAATGCTTTGTAACAGAAAGACACTCAAAGCAAGAGACCAAATCGTTCAAAAGAAAACAAAGAAAATATGGCTAAAAGAATTTTCAAAGATGTCAATATGACTATAAACTAATCATAATCAAACCCATAAATTCACCCCAAAACCAAAGCCAAGGTCTGGGTAAGGAAAAAAACATCAAAAATCAAAATTTTCACAATTTTCGCAGGTTGTAAACTAACACAGTGCCGAAATCCCTGATTTTTGTAGGCCAGATATGGGTAGGGTGCGGAGTTTCCGCACTGGTCTAAATAGGTAGGGTTAGGATGTTAAGCCCTAATATTGTCTCATTACCCCTTAATTGGGGCATATTATATTAGTAATGTTATTTTATTTATGTCAGCTTTAGGCCATTAGTTGTAATTATACCTCCTAGTCTCCTATATATACAAAGGTGACATTTTCATTTTGAATCATCTTGTACTTGAACATTTAAGTGGGATAAAAGGAGGTTGCCCCCTCTAAGAGTCTTATTATCTGAAATTATCGCTTTTTCAAGGCCTTGAGTACTTTTTCTGAGTATTTTCTATGCTATATTGATATTTGGTTCTTAACATATGGTATCAGAGCTCAAGGTCTTGGGGTTTTGCTGCTACATCTGAGACACCTTGGAATTTTCGATATAACTTGTTTTCTACAACATTTCAGAAGGAATGACTTGGAGGATATTTAGTAGAAGGATCAAGTTACGTTGGGTTCAAAATTCATCTCATGAGGCCTTATACTTTCACAGATACAACCTATACAAGATAGGGTTCTGGAATCATCCTGAACTGAGTCATTGATACATTTTCTCTATAAACACTTTTCTATAATGTTTCAGACACTGAACTCTGGAGGCTATTTACAGAAATTAGTAAGGTATTTGTTGTAAAAATTTTAGCTTATGGGTCATCTTAAATTTGTATATACACCCTGTGTAAGATAGGGTATCTGACTAGTCCTATTGACTAGTATCAAGAATGTGTTCCAGGTAAAACAATCATAACTTCTTCCTAGAGTATCCAAATTTTGTTGGACTAGTTTCACTGGAACATGGATAGTCTATAGTATTTATGGTGCGAGTTTCATAATTTTATATCAATTATTTTGTGTGAGGCACGCTATACAAGTGAGATGTCCTGGAAAGGCCAAAAATCGACAAGTTGTGGGGAAGTTACCGTAAATGCCACTTGGCACATCCAATTTTGATCAGACATGTGGCATTGTAGAGAAGAAATATTATAGAACTACATAAAGTAAAGTTTCATACCCAGAAGGGTTGAAACTTGGGAGATACAACAGAATAAATATTGTCTAGCAAAACCACCTCAAAATCAAGGTTCAAAAGTGATACTTGGCCAACATGCCACCAAAAAAGTGAACTTCTACACCAAATAAGCCTCCAAAAAATCCTACTTGGACTCTTGATGAAGGTGGAGAAATGCGTAGGGACATAAATGAACTACAAAATAATATGTATTCAATGGAAGCTAAGTTGGATACTAAGATGGATGGCTTAGAAGGGGAGATCATGAAAGTATTGAAAAATTCCGTAATAGACAAGATACCTGAAAGTGAAAATGCATCCCATGAAATTCATGATGAGAACACAAGGAAGGTGAATCAAGAATGGAGAAACTCCAACTTTGGTTTGAACACCAACCACGTTCCTATGATTGATATGAGGAAGTTTGATGGCAAGGACCCAATCACATGGATACTTCAGATGGAGCAATTCTTTGATCTCCATAATGTGCCACATACACAAAAGGTACGAATTTCTTCTTTGTATTTAGAACCTAATCAATTTTTATGGTATCGATGTCTTTGTTCTCCCAAATCACTCGTCACTTGGACAATTTTCACGGAAGAAATGATAGCACACTATGAGGATACAAGGAGCAA
>ML778258.1:1935992-1974956 GCA_009831015.1 Picea engelmannii
ATAATCAATATCTAAAATAAATTATTTAACTTTATTAAAAATTAAAAAATATTATAATATAATTTCAATTTACTAACTCAAATCAATGACACATAAAACATACAATGGTTTGTCCTTTCTATACATTAAAAATCGTTAGTTTCCAACATTAGTATGCATCAAGTTAACAACTAAAATTCATATACATAATTCATTACTATATAAATAAATAATACTATATAAATATTCTTATATAAATAATTGACATAAATTCTTCGATATCGAAAGTAATATCAAAATTGAAAATGAAAACATTAATATAATTTTTTATTAATTCTCACTATTAATGTAATATTTCCTTATAATAATTTAATAAAGTTCATAACCAACTACATTTTAATTAACAATAAAAGTAAGTATATACATAATTGTCATCCTTCAATAACATTCTTACATTGAATGGTAAGATAAAGAATGATATTAAGTGTCACTTTTAAGTCAAAATCCCAATTTCAAGATAAACTTCCCACTTCATCATTTCTTTCTTGTTGGAGTTAACTTACAAACATTTAGAAATTATATTCAACATTTCAATTATATATATATATTAAATTGTATTGTATTGAACATAACTAATGTAATCAAGAATTCAAGAGTACCAACAAATATAATAAATATTTAACTCGAAACTAATTTAAGATGAGAAGATTGGTACAAAAGACTAATAAATATAAAGGAGATTAATTTAGGGATGATTTTAGGGGTTAATTTTTGTATATGGGTTAATTTTTCATGGGTTTTTCCAAAAAAATATTTGTCATTTTAAAAATGATTCGTCCAAATTCTATAGGATAAAATTATTTTATTTTAAAAATCGCTAAAATTTTATAGAAATTATATAAAATCCTTAAAAATTTAAATATTTTTACAAAAATATTATCAAGCATTTATAGTTGGCATATAAAAGATTAGTAATATTAATCAAAGTTTCTACATTTAAAAATAAATTTTCACGCTGAAAATCGTCCCTACACTCAATCATTAAATTTACTGGTTATTCAATATGTCTCTCACATAAAAACGCATCAAAGTAGCATGCAGCGATCAAGAAAGTTATTAATATTCGCAAAAGAAGAGCTTGTGATGAAATTTTTTGATATGAAGATTTCGCTCACTACTGAAGCGACAAAAGCTACCAACCCAAGGAAAAGTTTTTGGCGTAGATTTTCTAGTCTTCCACGTCGGTGGGGTTTCATTGGAAGATTACAAGAATTTTAATTGTTACTCTAGATTGAATTAGGAGTTATCGTTACGAGAATATCGCTAGTCTAGTGGATAGAATATTTATTGTGGTTAGCAAATGACTTAATTTTATATATAAATAATTTTTAATTTTGAACCCTTCAGTAAGGACAACCACAACTAACTGAAACGCAACGCACCTATTATGTTGGGTCGTGATCACCGAGCTGATCTACTCGGATATCGTTCTTAGGTTGTTCTCGTAGGTAAAATAAAAGGAACTCTGCGATCAACTTCGACTTTGGTTAAGAATAAAATAATGTACTAGCAACAACTAGGTTAAACAAACAAAACTTTTAATTGTTCAGGTTGACAACAGGGTTTAAATGTTCTCTGGAAATAAATTTTAATACTCAGACTGAAGGAAATATCAGCACCCTCTCAACATCGTTAGTTAAAGTATTGGGTCTATTCTATTGATGCATGCAAAAACTTTTATGATATCAACAATGCGTACAATGAGGTACATGGTATTATTATATCCATGCCCTTGCTTCAACAACATCAAATTTACATTTGAGGTCCATAATAATCAGGAAAAAGAGGGACTTCCCGTGGCAATGAAGGGTTTCGAGCAAAAAAAAAAAAACTCAACATTTCGACCTTCCTTAACCAAGTAACTTTACATAATATCACATGTCTATTGTATATCTTCACTAAAATTGAATACATTCTCATTGTTCCAACGAGGATTTCATTATAAAAGAGACAAAGGGGTCTAATTTTCTTGGCATTTCACACAGTTGTATTTCAATTCTATTGGAAGCCATCATTTAAGAAGATTGTTTTCCATCTAACCTGAAAATTATATCAAAACTCAATCATATTCGAAGATGTCGATAACCACTTTCAATCCAATAAATATATATCTGGTATATATCATTTAAATAACACCATCGAACCATTCACAATGGCATACAAATTATGGTATAAGTAACGTTCGAAAACTGCATTTAAATTCACAGAATTGTTTTGTAACAATAGTAACAACTGTCATCGCACTTTTTCATTATACATAAAATATTATAGGTGACATTCGATCTCCATATTGTGAGAGTGAAAATTCTTCTAGCAATTAATAACAAATGTAAAATACCGTAACCAAAAGAAGATTGATTCTTGGTTGATGTTGATCTTAGAGAGTCGTGTTAATTCCTACTAATCTAGTGACTTCATCAATACCTCTTAGCCAACGCTATGAGTATTCTTCTTCTCTTTTATTTTCTTAAGCCGCAAAGGGGTCACACACAAAAAACCAAAAATAACAGCTCCAAGCTTGCAAAGCAAAGAAGAGCTTCCACTCTTTCTTCAAGCTTGGTATCCGAACTCTCACAAGTAAAACACAGTCCAAAGTAATTTTGGCAACATAATCTTACCAAGAATAAGTACATCTATTTTCCTTCTTCACCATTTGTTTTATAGAAATTTTCCATGCACAAATTATTAACTTTTTTATATTAAATTAATTATCAATACTCATCCACACACTTGTCACATTCTCCCCATGTTGCACAATTAATTAGCATTTTTATTTTATTTAAAAATCCAATTTTCCTCACATTCCCCAATCTGTTCCTATTTTCTCTCTTAGTTGTCATTTTCTATTTTCTCTCTTAGTTGTCATTTTTTCCCCCAAATTCTCATTTAATGAGTGACTCCTAACTAGATCTTAGTTAGAGTTGGATTATGACTCTTTTTTCTAGTAAAACTAGTGGTATCTTGACTCTAGATATTATTATATGTGTATACATATTCTCTCACATTTTATTTTATTTCTTTCTATTTTAAAAATCTCTTCTATTATTTTTACACACATCTGCATTTTATCTGATATTTAGATTTTTCTTACATTTTCCTAGAAATTGATTTATCTCAATTATTTTAATTTATTTAATATTTTTATTTAGTCCCCTAATTAAACTTAAACTTAGGATTAGTCTTATAATTAAGCTTAGACGTTTATTGGGCTTTATTATTAATAAATTCATTGTTTAATTAATTATTTTAATCCAACAAGGTCTAATCATTTCCATGTTTTCTAGGCCACCTAGATTTATTGACTCAAGTTTTTAATTACGCAACATGCCCTTCAAGACACACCTCCACGCTCTAAGGGTGCCACTCGTCATTGACTAGTTTTGGAAGTTTCTTCAGCCCTTTGGAGTCAAAACTCCATTCGATCAACCTTCTCAGAGACTACGGGCTTCTAAGGAATAAGGAATCTGCCTTATTGTACACTCCCTAGAATTTCATGAGTGATTGTCTTAGTCTTCCCTCATGACATCGTGGACCTCTCGAAATAGGTAATTGTTAACCTATTGTTCATACCATGGCGATAGTGTTAGTAGGATGTGACAGGGATGTTGCCACACTTCTCTCTCAATGTCTAGTTTATGTGCATGGCCCCTCTACTCCTTATTTGAGTCGGATTAGAAAGCATCGTCAAGCCTGTATCCACTGATAAAAATTGTGTCAATAATCCATAAACATAAATCATACTGTAATAAATCATATTCCACAAGTGCATAAAATTAAATACTCAATAAAAATACAATTTACTCCTTAACTAAATTTGGAGTCCAAGGAAGTCCATTGATGCCATTAGCATTCATAACCTGTCATGTGTTCTTCACACTTAGGAAAACTAGTCAATGGCTTATGCCAATATATATACATCAAATAAAAATAAGTCACAACACATCATCATCATCATGTATAATCCATAATTGAAATGAAATCACAATGTACCATAACCGAATAACTTGCATGCAAGTGTCCTCAAAGAATAATTCAATAGAAGCGTGCTCAGTAGAGAGGGATGTTACAAGGAAGATCATATTCTTTATTTAGGTTTGTTGGTAGAACAAAAGTCTTGGTTGATTTGAGAGAGAGAGAGAGAGTATCCATTAGACAAAATGGATTTGGTTCGGTGCTATTTTTATGCTACGAGAAATTGAGGGGAATATATGTGGATGGCTTGAGTAATGAATGTTTTAAAGACAATGTATTTTTGAGCTAGATGATGGTGGGAAATGACATGAACGTATCTATTAGTGCAAGTCGTCTTCCTGTACACCTAGTGGGAAAGGGATCCATCAAGAATACAAGAGATGAGAACATCCAAAAAAGGGGATATAATTGTATTTTTGGGTTTCCATAGTGAATTGGATGGGAGGGGAAATGATTTTAAGATGGTTGTGAAAGATATCAAGTTGCATTGGCCATGATTCCAAATGACAAACGTGTAATCTACAAATTCAAACCAATATTTGGGATTGAGATGAAAGATGTTTAAGGATAAAGATTCAAACTTTTCCATAAAAATATTAGAAACCACTAAGGATAAGGATTTCCCCATGGATGCGCCATCGATTTGTTCATATAAGACCCCTTTAAAGGTGAACAAGGTAGAAGAGAGACAAATTTCGATTAGATTAAAATTTTGAGGGTCTACTAGTTTGGAGATCAAGGTCAGGTCTTCTGAAATTAGAGTTTAGGTGAATAAGGATGCAACATCAAAGATGACCATAATTTCTTGATCATCAAAGTGAATATTCTGAGTTTTATAAATGAAATTGACATAATATTTAATAAAAGAAGAGGTTTTGTTGATGAAGTCCTAAAGCTTATCAACAAAAGGGCATCAATGGGGGTTCATATGGAACTCACTATAGGTATAAGAAATATATATTATTTTAGGTTTCTCATAGATCCTAGGGTTTTAGGGTTATGAGGAAGGCGATGCTTTTGTACATTAGGATCAAGGGAGGAGGATTTGATGGCTTTGATGGTCACGTTGGAAATGTTGTTAATAAAGTTTTTGGTGAAATGTTTATAAGTAGAGGAAGAAAGAAGGCCTAGGATTTTAGAATCATAATCGGAGGTATTCATAATAATGGTAGCTTTTCCTTTATCAGATTTGAGGATAATGATGTCAAGATTATCGTTAAGGAGATAAATAGAATGAAATTGATCTTTAGTGAGGTTGATTTTAGGTGGTTTGAAATGATGGAGGATTCTTCCACACTCCTTACTAATATATTTTTCTTCGTGAGTCAAAAAGTTTTGGTTAATGGATTCAATAGAGAAAATAGTTTCCTCCACATGCATACACATAGAGGTTATGGAAAAATTAAAATATTTTTTAAGAATTTAGAGTATGGGAAGGTCCAACCTAAATGATGATAAATTTATAATAGTAGATGGATTAGTACTAGAAGAAGGAGGGGGGTGAGAGAGATTTGTAATGGTGTTAAGGCCATCCAAAGATGGTCAAAAGATGGAGATATTATGAAAAGTGAATAAGGAAGTATATTCCTTCCTTCGATTATGAGATGTATCAAGGTTGGGATTATAATCATATATTCAAAATGATGAGAAAGACTCGAGAACAATTTATTTTGATGAGTTTGTGAGATTAGAATATTTTTCCTTTGATAAGTTTTTGAGATTACAAAATTCCAGTAGAACGTTTTCATCAAAATTAATGTTTTTCAATAAAGTGCAACCCTTGATATCTTGGTCATGGATCAGGTTTCATAGATTGGCTCAGAAATCATTGATAAGATGACCAATTTTGTTTAGGATTATTAATGGAGTGTCAGTGCTTGATACCAATGGTGAATGGTTCTTATACATGTTAGGTTTTACCAAAATTGTGCAAATACTACAAGGAGAACACCTTTAGGCAGATGTTTTTAGTGTTGAAATTTTTTGCAACATTTTCAAACAAACCTATGCTACAACCTCCTCTATTGAAGTCATAGATTTCAATGGATGTTTTAACAGATGTTCCATATATCTAAAAAATATTGTACAGGAGAAAGTTGTAGCAGATTTTTTTTTTTTCCGATGCTCTTATTGTCAAAATGCACTGGTGCACTCGCTAAGTGTGTTAGTATAATTAAAATGTACCAATGAATTTATAATTGTTTTGCACCATTTATTCCCTTTTTGTTGTATGCAAAGTATTAATTCTCTTATAATTTATATGCACTGGTTTGGCCTTGTTTGTGTATGAAGCACCAATGATTTTTAATTTTCGTGGCCCGATATGTTTAATTTATAGTGTGAATTGGTGAATTTAAGTTATATTGATCCTAAATACGTTTGATATAGTGTACACCCTGGTGCATGTATAATTAGTATGTATCGTTCTTTTTTTTACCATGTGCACCGAAGGGTAGTGAAATTTTGAATATTCAAGGTGAGTTTTTGGAGCCATTATTTTTACTAGGCATCGATGAGTATATTATACTAAAAGCATGAGAGCATACATTATATTTAGATCCCCGGTACACATAATAAAATTAACACACATATGCGTACATTATAATTAGTGCCATGGTGTATATTTTAAATATGAGCACTACACAATTTTGAAATGATAAGTATTATTCTACATTATGTTGTTTATGGAACAATTCCTTTTCTCAATAGTTCGTATCAGTGCATTATTATAATTAATGTGCACCCGTGCATATGAATACTCAAAATGCATTGATTTATGTATTATGACACACACAGTCTAGTGAATTGAAAAACATATGGTGTTCTGATATGTATATATTTTAATTAATTGTGTTTTTTTTTTTAATTTTTAATTATCATTTCAAAATAAAATATTTTTTATAAGAATATTTTTTTTTATTTTTTTTATTTTTTTTATTTCATTTTTATTTATTGATTGCATTAATTTGTTATCTAATGAATTGCACCTATGTTATTTGTAACAATGTAAATTATCCACATATTAATTATTCAACAATGCAACATTTCCCAACATTTGACAATGCAATAAAATAAGAAACTAATTTTATTACATATGAATAAAAGAACCATTTTCATACAAAAAGGGACAACGTAAATTTCCAGAATAATCAAAATACAACAAATATGTAATTGTTACACTTATTGGTAAGATTTACACATGAAATTGGGGAAATATGTCGAGTACATTAAACACAATCCTTGACACAATCCTTGATTTTCAGAGACAAATATTCCAAAACATACAACTTGCAGTAAGATTCAATTGTATTGATTGCCATTCATGAACTGAACTATTATCGTCACTCTATCGACATGCATGCCTCATTTCTTCATCATTTTTACCCATTATCGTACTTTAGTTATTTAACCTAATGTTTTCTTGATCGACATTTTTTTTATGTTCCACCCCTTCATCTTCTATCTACAAACATAGAAATAAATTGCAATAAGTATATCTATATCTATATACATAGTAGAATATACACAATTGCATAAATAAATAAATAAACATATTATATCACAAAGTCTTTCATAAAAATACACATTGTTTCAAAGACATACTTAATGCATTCTTTGAAAATATCCTCTCTTGGTTGTTGGATTACTGAGAGGGGATTGAATCAATAATGAGAATTTTATACCACTTTTAACCACATTTTATATTCCTTTACCTTATGAAACCATGTTCATCTGTTTATCATCAATATATTATTTTATCATAAAAATTAACATGCATCAGTGCATAACAAACAATAATAAACACACCCACACAGTACACCAATATTTACATGGAAACCCTATGCAGGAGAAAACCACATAATTGTTTTATTATATGTCAAATAATTATATTCATGGAAGCATCAAATTCCAATTCTCCAACACCAATTGGAAGGCGGCTCCAACCCCTTGTTTTCACTAGCTCCAACCTGAAGGAAAATCCAACCCGCAAATTCTCTTTCTCCAACCAGAAGGAGGCTACAACCCCCTGGGTTCTTTGGATAGAACTAGAAGGTGGATACAACCACCTAGTTCTCAGGATCCAACCTCAAGGAAGCTCCAAATCCCTAATTCTCCAGCACCACCCATAAGGAGTCTACAACCCTATTTCCTTTCGCCTTCCTACCATCTTGAAATATAAATTCCAAATGTAGACAACCTGTCACTGTTAGTGAATCAACTACTTCCATAGTCACTCTGTCATTGTCAACCTGTAACTTGTCAACCTTTCCAACTTTTCATTGCCACAACAACATGTACCATGCATCAATCATGCATCAACCTATACCATCAACCAATGCATCAACCATGCAACAAACTTGTACAAGTATACTGTCACAACAACTTGTCAAAAGAACGTGTCACAACAACATGTCTCATCAACCAAATCACATATACTCACCAAGATCAATCACCAATATAACTCTCAACAATATGAAAAATATCACCAATATGTCCATCAACCAAGACTACTAAAAAACATCAACAAGATGTACCAAGATCAAGATGTGCTTCTATATTATACCAAGTCATGTATCCCACATAATTTATAAACCATTTACCAACAATACTACTAGCATGTACCAATCCTATATCAACTATAGATTAAAATATGACTCATCAAGTTGTATCAATGTCACCATATCATATATATCATGTATGTTCCAACTCATCAACTATATGTCTCAACATGTACCCAACATGTACCTCAACCATATACCAAAGACATATGTCAATATAACCAACAAGAATCCTCTAGTAATACATCATACTATACATAATCCAAATACCATAAACCCTCACATCAAAACATGTGATAAAACCTCACTATTATGTAGCCTCAAGTGTGTATCAATCATATGCCAATACCACTAAAAACTTCCTCTGAAAATGTAGTACAATATATACCAATAAAACTCAGTAATGTGTCAATAATGAGATTTGCCTCAAAACATTCATTACAACAATTTCTATGCAGCCAATAGTGTCTCTAAACATGTATCAAGGATGTCTCTCAATAGATCAATGATATAATTATATATAGAATCAAATCATCACGATATACCTCAAAAACAAAGTGCCATAACCTCATTGATAAAGTACTTAGCATAACAATAAATATACCCTAACATAAATGACTCAATCCACACATTACGGTTTGTACCATGCATAGAAGGTATTCCTCAAGAATTTACTCCAAAGATAAACCATATATAATCATCATACACCCTTCAAAACACCCATACAATCATACATGTAGCTATGTCACTAAACTAGAACAGCATACCACTGATATCATTACCTTGTTGAGCTTCTATAGCATGTTACTAGCCCTTTTCCCAAATTTACCACTGCCTCATTTGTTGCACACTAGTTGACCTAGGAGGATGCCTCACTAGACACCTATAGGATGATCTATGAGGACCTCAGTAATAATGTGTTTTCAAAAAACCTTGTCCTATGAAACTATGAAACTTTGTTGCCAAACTTTCTTCGCTTCCTCAGCTTCACGCAACCTCATATTTGTCGATTATGCCTGTAAATAATCTGTCACAAAATATATATTGAAATAATTTCAGTAGGTTCTAATAGGATACCCTTTCTCGCTCGTTTATTCTCTCCAAGCAACTTCTTTTAGGGGTTATCTTCTAACTATTTTACCCAACTTCCCTGTTTTAGGCCTAACCCACTTTCAACTACTTTACCCACTTGCAACCACTTTATCCATAAATAGTAAACTCACCACTTGTTGTTGCAACTAATTTTTTTTTTAATTATTCTCTTATTGCAACAAATGTACCCATGATTTAGTCCTAGTTACAACCAATTTGAATAGTAAACTTATTTTGGGAGCTTCTAGAATAATGCACTTCTTTGACCTTCTAAGGGATTATAGATAACTCAAAATGATTCTCCAACTTCACAAATACATAACTCCCTAACCGTGAGGAGTTATGTGACATACCACAAATCATTGAGAATGAAACAACATGTAATATCCATATAGAATAGTCTCACCTGCAAATTCATTGATCTTCATTACATTATTCCTCAACCAAACTCAGGTTCCTTAACCACACCTATCAGGTTACCGAAATGTGCTACCAGAAATACTCAAGGGTTGGAATCAATGTCTAAGGGTTGACATCAATCTATAATATTACTCTCCAAGGGTTGACTTCAATGACAACCAACTATCCAAACAAATTTTCGAAACCAACTTTCAACAATATCCCCCCTTGGCATTGATGGAAACACCAACATCGATGGAACGACTTAGTCATGACAATACTCATGCTCATTCTCCTTATGATCATATCTCTTCATCAATGTTTATATCTCTCCCCCTTTGAAATAAATGGAAAAAGGTATCTCTCTTTCAGGTTGCTCCCCCTTACTGAACTCTCCTTGGGGATGCTCCCTCTATTTGTACTATCCTGTGGGTTGTTACCCCCATATAAACTATCCTTGGGACTGCTCCCCCTATCTTCATGTCTCTGATTACTCTCTCTCTCCCTTTGAAAGAGGATTAACTACCCCTATTGACATAACATTGTATCTTATGTAACCAATCCTGGTTAAAATAATAGCTCCCCCTATGGGTGTGTTTCCATGTATGTATGTTATTGATCTTCCTTTTTAGATCTCTCTCTCTGATGAATTCTCTACATGTTGTTGTGTAAATAAATGTATGTCTTCATGTACCTTCTTTCTTTTTGACTTATTTTCCATTGGTGCTTCCTCCTGTAATACACTGACATATAAAAAGCATTCAATATTAAGCATTCAAATAATCATCCAACATTCTCTAAACCAATATTTGAATCAATCTATGAACCACTCTCTAAACCAATATATGAATCCATCTCTTTCCATATTGTCCAAGACTCTGTTATTCAACTATCCACAATGTTGACCAATCTGTCATTGTACTATCATGAAGTATTCATTGTTGCAACTGTGCATCAAATGTCAATTGTGTAAACCGGTCTTCTCAATATGTAAACCAAACTTTGCATATCTGGAACAACCTGTGTTGAAGATATCTCTGTCTGAATAAAACCATACACTTATTCATATGTAATTTTCAAACTGATCAATCTGTCATATTGTACTTATGCTAAATGACTTCTCTGATTCTCTCTACTCGAACTATGTAAGTCTCTCGAAATATGTCTCTCTAATATGTCTCAACTACTGCATAGAATCCCCCTGTCTAATATTCATATTAGCTGGGAGTATCCAACTTGGATGGCTAATAAAAATACCCTCTCTCATGCGGAGTAATATTCATCTTCGTCTTTCGATACATATTCCTTTTCTTTGACTTCTCCCTTTCTACCCATGGATTGATCTCACTCTATAATTCCTGAAAGAACAATATATTGAACATGTTATTTATTCACATGTCCTTATTTTCTTTCATTTATTCTCCAAACCTTTCTCTATCAAATATCTTCCTTTTTCTCTGTAGATTTGTCTTCATCTCGTATTATTGCCAATTTTGAGATCTCTGGGACATGGTATTTGTTAACTTGTTCTTCATGTTTTATTTTCCATACTTTACTATATCTAATATCAATTTTCCATTTCATAGGATTATTTATCATGCTTATACAATCACTATATATGTGTCTATAGTTATGATTGATCCAGTTTGATATCGGTGGCTACCCACCTTTTCTAACTAGCTCAAAACAATTTTTTGGCAATTTTGGTAATTTATTATTTTTAGTATTTTTTTACTTCCAAGGCCATTTTGAGGGCCTAAATGAATGTTTTTCAGGATCAAGCTTCTCAATTATGGCCAAAGGATATGATTGATCCCCCAAAATGAATCTCCTCGACGATACCTTTCCAATGACCTATCGTGCACCTCAAACATAGATCGTATGCAAAAGTTACGACCCTGAAAAGTTGATGTACTAACTTACCCAAATGGGGTCCAAATGACTTTTGGCACTTCATCTCCTAAGGTTCATTTTTTTGGATTTCTAGGGTTTGTGACATTCCGGTTGATTGTAAAAAAGGCCCTTAGAGCCTCATTGTAATCATATTCTTGTGAATGAGTTCAATCATCACATCTCTTCTTAGCAATAAGCTGCCACCATTCCAACACGTTTCTTTTCCTCTAAATTTTACAGTTTCAACTATTTCCTTATTGAATAGAAAACCAATTTTATTGAATCTCTGTTATTATGTGTTAAGCATATTTTAATAATCTATATTCATTTCATTTTTCTCATAAAATATGGACCAATGGTATCAGAGCGGTCTGCTCCTTGTCGTCTTAATGCATGTCCCCAACGAGGTCAGGGTACAAAGAATTGGGTCTTGAGCTTGTTTGTCTTGATGAAAAAAGATATCGCACACCCAAGCAACTTCTCATGGTAGGAGAAAATAAATATAATGGGATGGGAGATCCTTTCAAAATGTTTCTTTAGGAATCTATCACACAATCGAGGAACAAGATGATTGATAGTTTCGTGCAAATCCTTGGGCGGCTACCAACAGGCAACACATCTTCCTCGAGTGGAGGCGCCACCCCCTTCAAGGTAAAAATAAACTTTGATATTCCTATATTTGAAGTTCATATAGATCCAGATGTTGTAGAAAAGTGGTTGAATTTACTGGAAGGGTATTGTTTTGTCCATAACTTTTCAAATAGAGAAAATATTACTTTTGCGCTCCTCAAAGCCGTTCCCTGTGTCAAAGATTGGTGGGAAACTTTCTGTGAGAAAAAGGAAACAGAGGAAACCTCATTATTTACAGTCATGGCCACCTGGGAATACTTTGGGGATGCTATTAAGGAACAATACTACCCTTCCGGAAGTTATGATGACTTGTACACCAAATGGACCACACTGAGGCAAGAAAGAGACCAAGCAGTGCCAAAGTTCAAAAATATATTCCATCCCTTGTGCACCAATATGGGTATCAAATATTTAGAGTGACATCTACTGCTCAACTATTGTTGTGATCTTCATCTCATCCTTGGAAGCGGCCTACCAATATGCCTTCAAAATCGAGCATAATATCAAACAAAAGATGTGAAAATTTGGGCCTGGGAACCCCTCACAGAAAAATCCAGGAAAGGGTGGCCCCAACCCACATAACAAAGGATAGATAAAATATGTACAGTATTAAGACAACCAGTACAAGCCACAAGAAAAGAAGGACACCAGAAAGACAAAGAAAGATACCAGGAAGTGGTGCGACTTCCATAAGATCCCTTGGCATAACACTATTTATTTCCACTCAAATAAGCTGCTAGTGGCCGAAGTGAAATCCTATGAATAAGATTTGGGTTCTGATTTTGAGTTAGAACCAAAAAGGGGAAGATGAATCATTGAAACAGAACCCAATACCACCATTTCTACCACCAAGCTCTAGCCTGGTGAACCAGATGAGACAGAAGAAGGTGCGTGCCTCTTCCATTCACAGATGTGGGTGAAAGGAACCCTGCTACACTTCATCGTTCATGGAGGTAGCCAGAAGAACCTCATGTCAATAGAGGTCATCAAGCAGTTGGCCATGTCGACAACACCACACCCACAACCCTACACCATTGGATGGATGAATCGAGGAAGTGATCTCCACGTCAGCTAATAGTGTCAATTGTCGTATGACATCAAGCCCTTCAAAGACAAGGTATTGTGTGATGTTTCTCCTTTCAAAGTTTGTAATTTTATTTTGGGCCAACCTCATTTATGGAAACGTCATGTTGTATATGAGTCTAGGCCTCGTAGTTTTATTATTTCTTTGAACAGGAAATTCTACAGGATACCTGAGGTAGTCCCTCCTACTGCTATTTCCTTCAGCTCTGCCAAGAAATGTAGGAAGGTCATCTCTCAGACCAAGAAATTTGTCTTGTTCATGATTCACCCTCAGACTAAACAAAAGATCACAACCACATCCAGGTTCGTCGCTATCGATCTCTCCACACAACAAAAGCAAGTGGATAAGGTCATGGAAGAATACTTAGATGTATTCTCTTCTCCTACCGAGGTACGCCTGCACTGCCAGGTCAAGCATCCATTTGATTTGACCCCAGGTGCACCTCTACCTAATGGTCCAGTCTATCGTCACTCTTTCTTAGAAAATTAAGAGATCAAGAGGTATATCCAAGAACTTCTCCACAAGGGGCAAATCTTTCCCAAATCATTGACTTGTGGGATCCCTACCTTGTTGGTGTAGAATAAATATGGGACTTGGAGACTCTACATTGATTATCGGGCCCTGAATTAAATCACAGTCCAAAATGGGTACTTGATTCCCTTAATCGAAAACCTCCTTGATTAGCTCATGGGGGCCAAATACTTCAGTAATATTGATCTAAAGTCTAGATACCACCAGGTCCCAACAGAATAGATAGATGTATGGAAGACCACCTTCAAGTCAAAAGGTCTTTTTGTATGGCTGGTCATGCCCTTTGGTTTGACAAATGCTCCAACAAATTTTATGAGGATGATGGAAGATATCCTACGACCTTTCACAAATACTTTTATAGTGGTGTATCTGGATGACATCCTCATCTATAACAAGACTTGGGTGGAACACTTATAGCATATTGAGCAGGTTCTTCACACCCTGCGGTAACACAAACTATATGAAAACTTCAAAAAATTCTCCTTTGGCATGGACAGGGTCTATTACTTAGGCTACATCGTTGATCAACATGGTTTTCATGTGGATCCAGCTAATATCTAGGTCATCCATGAATGGCCATCCCCAACCACACTCAATGAACTTCAGAGCTTCTTGGGCCTTGCCAATTTATATCGTAGGTTTGTGTTTGGATTCTCTCATATCGCATGGGCCATCAACCAAGAAACTAGGGGTGAAAGTAAGGAAACAATTGTGTGGGGCCTGTCCCAACAACAAGCCTTCGAGGAATTGAAGAATCCTTTGTGCTCATCTCAGTACTTTCATTACCAGACCTGCAACATCCCTTTGAGATCGATATAGATTCTTCAAACTATGATGTGGGCATCGTTCTCACTCAACACGACCATCCCATGGCATATCATAGTGAGACACTATCAAATGTTGTTTGTAAGTACCCTACTTACGACAAAGAATTGTACTCCATTGTGAAAGCCTGCCATGAATGGAGACATTACATTCGATGGAAGGAGACACTCATCCACACTGATCACATGCCACTACAGTTCATGAAGACCCAAAGAAAATTGTAGAATGACTGCCATCAGAAGTGGTCCACATACTTACAACAATTCCACCTCAACATCAAGTATAAAATAGGAAGTACCAACCAAGTTGCATATTTCCTCACCTAACCTCCAGTCGCGAAAATCACCATGGTGCTAGACTCTTGTGGCCACAAGACCTCCATATGGCCACACCTCTATGAGATAGACCCTAACTTCTCCACCACCCACCAAAGTTTGGGTTCCAAACCAATGGTCGCTAATTTCCATATTCAGGATGGGTTGTTTTGTTGTATGGACCATCTATGTGATCCATCAAGTAAGTGTGCAAAATTGATCTAGGAATCTCACTACAGTCATGTGGGAGGACACTTTAGCATCAAAAATACAGTGGAAGTGGTACAAAAACATTTCTATTGGCTGAAACTTCAATAGGATGTGGGAAAGTATATCAGGTCCTGCATCGCCTACATTATTGCCAAACTGACCACAAATAAAAAGGGCCTGTACACCCATTTTCCTACTCCTGACAGGTTGTAGGAATCCATATCAATGGACTACATTCGAACCTCTTGTCCACCAAGAGGGGAAATGAGTGTGTTTTTGTGGTTGTTGATCACTTTTCCAAGATGGTCATTCTAGCTGCTTGGAAGAAGAACATAACAACATAAGCCACTGCCAAGCTCTTCTTTGAATGAGTATGGTTACATTTTGGGATCCCACAAACCATTATCGAATACCATGACAGTCGGTTCCTCAACACATTCTGGTCGAGCCTTTGGTCACTGCTGGATACCAATCTCACCAAATCCACTGCCTTCCACCCCTAGACAGATGGCCAAATTGAGGTCGTCAATTGAATGATCATACATATCCTTCACATCTACAATTAAAAACACCCCCTCACATGGGATGAGAGTCTTCCCTATTTCCAACATAGCTACAATCGAGCCCTGTATATATCAACTGGCCACAGCCCCTTTCAGGTGGGTTTGGGATCCCAACAATTGGGCCCCATGGATGTTTCACTACCCCTGGCAACCACCTTCATCGACTCATCCCCTGCTCCACTAGAAGTTGACAAATCCACCTAGTTCACTGAGTGGATCTAGTACATCCACCAACAGGTTTAGGATATTCTACAGAAGTCTAATGCCAAGTACAAGAAGCACCATGATCAACATCGGGTGCCACATAAGTTTCAGGTGGGCGACAAAGTTTGGTTGCACTTGCAAAAAGAACTCCTTATAGGGCCTCATCGAAATCTTTTCCCACTCCATTATGAGTCATACACTATCACCAAGGTTGTGGATGACAATGATTTTGAGTTCAAAATTCCCCCTTTCCTTGGCCTCCACCAGGTCTTCAGCGTGGCTCTCCTTCGACCATATTTCCCACCATTATTGAACACCTCAGAGATAGCAGAGCAGTTAAAACTACATATCTCAACCCTGACTGCATGCAATAGGCATCCAGTGATTTTATTGTGGACACACATATCAAGGGAACTCAAAATAAAAGGATCCATCTTTATCTAGTCGTCAAAGCAGGGAAGCTCCTACACCAAGGCAAGTGGCTCACCTGAGGCCAAAGTAAGAAGAATTTTTCTCATATAATGGGGGAACTCAATGAAATGGATACCATTTATTCCTAATGAGGGAGGACTGATCCAAGTGGATATAGGTGTTCACCCACCTTTTCCAACTGGCTCAAAAATGATTCTGTCAATTTTGGTAATTTACTATTTTTAGCAGTTTTTAACATCTGGGGCCATTTTGAGGGCCTAAATGAAGGTTTTTCAGGTTCAAACTTCTCAATGTTCTCCAATGACTCTGATTGAGCCCCGAAAATGAATCTCCTTGACGATACCTTTCAAACGAGTTATTGTGTGCCCCAAACAGAGATCATATGCAAAAGTTGTGATCCCAAGAAGTTGATGTACTGACTTACCCAAACGGGGCCCACATGACTTTTGGTGCTTCATCTACTAGGGTTAGGATTTTTGGATGTCTAGGGTTTGTGACATTCTGGTTTATTGTAAAAAAATCCTTTAGAGCCTCATTGTAAGCATCTTCTTGTGAATGAGTGCAGTCATCTCATCTCTTCTCAGAGATGAGCCGCCACCATTCCAACAAGCTTGTTTTCTGGTGCATTTTACAGTTTTAGCTTATTTTCTTGTTGAATAGAAAACCAGTTTTATTGTAACTCAATTATTCTATGTTAAGCATCTTTTAATAATATGTATTCATTTTGTTCTTCTCATAAACTCTGGATCAATGATATTTGTAACATTCAATTCTACGTGTGCTCGAGATACTTCACACATACCTAAGATTTCTTTTTCCTAATTTTTTCCCTATGTTTATTAGTCATTATTCAGTATCCTATACTTTAGGGAGAATATTCCTCTAGGATAATATTCTCTTGATTTCACACTTTAGTTTGATTGGTTCAGTGGAGTCTAGATGCCACATTGAGATTATCACCATGCAACATGGGGATCATCACCAACTAATGTGCAATGTCCTTGGGATCATCACCAGACTAGTGCATTAATCATGATTCCATGATCTCCTCCTCACTTCAATCTATTTCAGTAAATTAACTAAATACTGAGAGACTAGTTAACTCAAACTAGGTGGCAATTAACTCCCATAACTTCATCAGAGACTAGACTAGGTGGCAGTTTACTCCTGTAACTGTTGGTGTGTGTCTGTATCACTCTAGACCACCACTATGGAGCATTTTCTTCTCCTCCAGTGTATCATCCAAATACACCCAGTTCGGGCCATGCTACTCCATAAAAACACTCTTTCTAAGATCTGATACCAAATTGTATCATACCCCATACCTTTCAGGATGGGGACTTCCATTTAAAATTTCTCTTATTTTTGATATTCTAAATTGTGACCTACCCAACCATGGACCTATTGGGATATGGCACACAGAAACTCTTTTGTAACATCATACATATAAAAATTAAACAAACAACACATTCTACTAATACACATATTCATACAAAAATAACAATAAGCCTAGATATACAACACATACATGAAATACTCATAAATATAAGACATGTACAAATACTCATTATGCAATTATAGAAGAACACCAATTGTGTGTAGACCTTCCACAAACCTCCCAACCTTAGACCATGTTGCTCATCACTCTCATTTTTGGGTCACCCACGGACTAGGACTAAACTCCACCTCGGTAAAGGGATTCCTAGGCTAGGCTCAGAAAACAGGAAGGATTTCATCCCAGGATCCAACTCACACTAACATCCTATAACCTCTCATTCCCCACATGCCTGTCCCACCCCAAGAATTTTTCCCCTTCTCTTCTCAATAGTCCTTCGGCTGCCCTACTTCCCTTCCAAGGATTCAACAACAAGTCAAACATGAATTCTTCGAGCACTATACATGTCGTTGGGATCCCTATGGGAAAATCACTTCCCCAAAAATTCTCTCACCTAGAGAGAGTTGATTACAAGATAGACAACCTGCTTCTTCATTCTACGATCTTGAAAACCCACCTCTTCAAACCAACAGGCCTGACAACCATCTTCTTCAGTCCATATCCTTAGTCAATCGAGTAAGGGCGATGGTAGCAGGAAATCTTGGGTATAGAAACAATGATGGAAACAAGCCACTCTCAAGAAAGGAACAATGATGGAAGCAACAAAAAACCATTAAGGTACGATACGGGCTCAGTAAAAGTACATGTGCACTATGCTTCATAGGAAAAGTACAAGATAGCTCAAGGTGCCTACAGGTTCCAGTGGTGTGTCAATGATGCACAGGTAGATTCTTTGAGGGAAAATAGTTGGTTGCATGAATTCCTTTGTGAACAAGAAGGGTTGATCTATGCATGAATGGGGGAGGATGGGAAAACATATTATTTTCCCCACATATATTTTCATGCACCATGATTGACACATGCCTCTCCTGGAGTTCATTTCTCTCCACTTGTGATTCCTTCCCTCTTCCATGAGACTTAGGATAAAATAATTATCCTCACCATAGTATTTAGGAAATAAGAATATAAAATTCTCTTGTAGTTAATCCATCAACCTTAGCCCTTTTTCCTAGTCTCCTAGCCCCTCATTTTCCCTTCCTAGTGGAGCTTGTTCCCCCATACTCATTTATCATGGTCGGGCTACACATAGTGATGTATTAATATGAATGATATGAATGTTGACATATACAAAAATAGGCTCACTAGCCTTAAGCATCTAGGCTCTTCGGCCTAATCATCACATAATCTTGCTAGATTATAATCACTTGGCTCACCAACCTACAAAACATGTTTACAATTTAGGTGTGGTTCATTATTGCGGTATTACAATTGTTGTAGGAGAATCTCCCTGCGGATAGGGAGATCACCTCTAGAGCTTGAACTTAACCCTAGATAGAAAAATGCTTAGCGTGGACACTGACTTCCTTTCAAATCTATCTAAACTAATACATGAGAAGGAAGGATAACCAAAGTACCTCTTTATCGACGTTTGTCCCTGCACGCTCCGAGTTGCGTTCCAATCCTTTTCTCCTCCTTGAGTTCTGCAGACAAACTAGATACGACTACTTCCTACTCTACTGATATTAGCTTGAAAACAGATCTATCAATTAATGATAAGTTCATGTAACATCAGACACAAACCAGAAAGAAACAGGCCAAGCGTGTCATATTGATGAGAATAACGACAATAGTACTTACAATCGTAGATGCGAATGCGACATCTTCGTCAAGTCCCCTTCGTCTAACCCTTTCTCAAAAGATCCACAACCTGGATAACAATAGCTTCACTGATAAATCTCCTTTGGCTGACTGTGTGTTTCCTATGAGATCATAGGTTTCATGCTAGCAATTCCTCCCCCTTCTAGCACCACTTATGAGATCATAAGTTTGGTGTGATTCTCATATTCCATTCGCAGTCATATTTCACCATTAGAAAGCTTGCTTATATATCCTTGGAGAGGCTTCAACCACTTGAGATATCCTTGGGGAAGTTGAGGATTTGCCTCCTTCAGTTGAGGATCTACCCTAAGATCATGGCTGGACTAGGGATTCGAGCTCAACTGCCTTTCCAAGAATGAAAAGATGCTTCCCCCATTCATCTCAACAACTTAAAAACTGCCCAGAATAGGTAGCGCTCCCTCAAAAGGGCCATCAGAGCGTTGTAGCACTCCCTAGTAAGATTTAGGGGGCGCCAACGCTCTCAAAATATATAGTGCTCCCTCAAAAGGGCCAGGGGAGCGTTATAACGCTCCCTGATACTGTAAGGGGGAGCGTCGGCGCTCCGATATAGTGTAAGGGGGAGCGATCCTCTCCAAAAACTCAGTTTTTGAGGTGCTTTCAGATGGCAAACGGTTTGCAAGCCTGCTGACTCATTTCTCCTCTTCCAAATCAAATCTTTGAGGTGTTTCAAGTGTCCTTCTCATGTCGTTATAGGCACGACATAGGCATCATGGCAGTATGCTTCCCTGACACTTTACGACACTTGTGAGCAACATGTGACACTTGCAACCTTGTGAGAAAAATGCGACACTTGTAACCTTTGTAATGACGACACTTGCGACACTATAAAAGTGAGTAATTTTGATGTGTAACAGATTGCCCCCCAAAGTATGAAGTTAGAAGGTACGAACTGATGACTGAAATGATTTGTAGACTGTCAAGCAAGGGTATAGACTCAGAGAAACTGACAGAAGCTGCACACAAGCATCCAACAAATATCGTGACATATTTCAAAACCCAAGGCAGACATACCTATGCTTGGGTGATCAAGACTTAGCAGGATATGGCCGCCATAAAATACACTGCGGATCCATAATTGCATTGATAAAAAAGGTATAGCCACTGAAGATACAATGTGGATCTATACTCTAATGACTCAGATTGATCGTAGCCATGAATAATACACAGTGGATATACGAGATGACAAGACATAGCCACGACCAATACAAAGTGGATCTATGTAACAATATATGTGTCATTGTTCCAGAGAAAACGCCTTCGCAACCTGGGCAAAGTATATATCAAAGTGATGACTCAACCCAGGGTCTTCTTACCAATCCCAATATGGTACGATTCTAACCATGTGAATAGATGTCTTGACGTCGAACATGGCAGAAACCACTTGATTACCGGTCAATGGTGTGAACCGTTAACAAGTGCGAGGGAGATCACCATTAATGTCAATGATTCCCAAGGTACCTTAGTACATTCTAGCGAATGTGAATGGATGAGATGAAGTCGAACACCCGTGGAATCATTCGATTCAAAGGTCAATGATGTAAACCTACTGTCGAATGTGAGGAGGCCTGCCATTGAGGCATGCAGGTCCCAAAGTACTAAGTGGTTTCTAAGTCTAATTCCTGGATAATGTGTTGGAGTCGATAAGAATAGACTCGTCAAGGGAGGGCCTTGATGTATCCCCCATCAACGACATGAAACGGACATAGAGATGTAATTGATAGATCAAAAGGACATGGACTGACACTGGTTTTGAGGCAAGATATTTGGGATGGCTGACTCTTGAGGCAGATACTTCCCTTGAACATTGAGGCACAACAATAAAACGTGACATGGAACAAAACTATGCAGTGGATATGGTGACTTGCGTCGGGTGACCCAAAGGAGTGAAAGGAACTCGAGGATTGGCTCAGTGCAGAGGTTCAGCGGATTATTATATGTGCAAATGACAAAGTGTCGTGTTCAAGGGTGACTCTAAGAAGTGCTGGATGATGTTCTCAAGAGACTGCTTGGCTTGCTCCTTTCAATTTTTCCCCCATCCAGATAGATGAGTACCTCTTTTTGATTTAATGAGCTCGAGGAGGATAACACATGCTCGATATAACTCACCTTCAGTAAGTTCCTCTTCCTTTGTTTAACGAACCAGAAGAAGTAGGGGTTCGTTCCCATATGGGTCTGTCGATGTGTGCTTTAACGAGTCCAAAGACAGAAAACTCGAAGGTTTTTTGGGATTATAGAGTTTGGAAAAAACACTTAAAAGAGAACTCTCTCATTTCCTTTTTCGTACAGTAGTCCAATGAGACCGAAAAAGGGTTAAAATATCGCTCGAAAGATTCCCATTCTGACGTTTTAATGAGCGTGAAAGGAAGCAAGGTCGCTCGACAATATTTTCATATTTAGAGAGTCTGAATAGGGTTTAAAGAAGACTCCAGGGGGGTTCCTTTTTCGTATGTTTTTATCCGTACGGGTCCGAAAAAAAGATAAAAGTTTACCCGGTTGCATTCTCATGTATTTACGAGCACGTGAAAGAACAAAGACTAAGCTCGGTATGCCCCCAGCTTGAAAGCTGGTGGCTTGACTCCAGAATGATCATCAACGACTGGAGACATGCCCCCCAAGCTTCAATTCATTCACCGACTTTGAGGTTGTCACCAATTTCTATGCTATATGGAGAAAAAGGATACAGGTGGATGAAATTAAGGTTCAAAAACGAGACCTAACGAAAGACTCGAGTCGACATCTACGAGATCTGGCGAAAGACTCAACTTGAAGGGAGAGGTGATTGTTTCATTTTTTAACGAGCTTGACACAGGAGAAGAACTATGCTCAAGGTTCCAGGTTCGATCCCCAGATTGTTGTTTCATTTTTTAACGAGCTTGCTACAGTGAAGAAAACTATGCTCAAAGCCTCTATTTCATTTTTTAACGAGAGTTCCACAGAGAAGAGAAACTATGATCGTAACCTCTATTTCATTTTTTAACGAGCTTGCCACAGAGAAGAAAAACTATGCTCGTTATGCCCCCAGCATGAAAGCTAGTGGCCTTTGTTTCATTTTTTAACGAGCTTGCCACAGAGAAGAGAAACTATGCTCGTGACCTTTGTTTCATTTTTTAACGAGCTTGCCACGGAGAAGAGAAACTATGCTCATGACATGCCCCCAGCATGAAATCTAGTGGCATCTGTTTCATTTTTTACCGAGCTTGCCACAAAGAAGGGAAACTATGCTCGTTGTTGCCCCCAGCATGAAATCTAGTGGCCTCTGTTTCATTTTTTAATGAGCTTTCCACAGAGAAGAGAAACTATGCTCGTGGTTTCCCCCAACATGAAAGCTAGTGGCCCCTTCTTGATCATGGCTTCCAAGAGGATAACGCTCTCGAAGGATACCATGTCAAGGAACAAGACTCGGTCATGGCTTCCAAGAGATCTTCACTGGATGGAAGATAATCACTCGAGAAAGGACACATGTCGAGGGTCATGACAGGGATAAGGAGATTAGGCTCCAATAACCCTACCGAAGAGATCACCATGTCAACTAGCGAATCCAAATCGTCGGAATTTGAGGTCATGGGAGACAACGCCACATAATTGACATGCGGCGGGGGTGATACTGTCTGCATATAAGAACCATTTAGGGAGGTAACCCAGTCGAGGCCGATGAATGAAAGTTGATCAAAAGTCACAATTCTTCCATCGTGAGGGAAATATATCACACAGAAAAGAGTGGATACAAGAGCTTTCATAGCATAGACATAATCCGGCCCAAGGAGTAAACAGAAATCCAAGGGGTCTCGGACTACCATGACATCGATAAAGACAGTTTTCTCTCCCAAAGTTACAACAAACTGAGGAAGGATCCCTAAAGGTTGACTATTTCTTCTGTTAAAAGCTAACAGATTCTGTGTAACCGGTGCAAGCTGCGGACAACCCAAAGCGTACCAAGCAACAGAAGATAAAATACTAATGGACGCACCTTCATCTATCAACATTTGAGGAACGTCCCGACCACGAACCTGTACTGTAATCTGGAAAGGAATGTGGGAGGGAAGACGAGGTCCAGTTAGCGCACCCCAATAAAAAAGGATGGCTTCAGTACTTGGAGGGGGTTCCACAGGAGGAGAAATGCCCCCAGGCATGGTAGAGTCTGTATTAACAAGAAAAACATGGGAAGTATCAGGTTTACTTTCTAGAGAGAGAGTAGGATCGACCAATGATTGGATCAGATCGACCAATGGTGGACTTGGATAGACCACTTTGGCACTCTTCAGAGGAAGAGTGGGACTGACCAAGGAAGGGACTAGATCAATCACTTGAGTTTCATTCTCCAAGGGAAGAATGGGGTCAATGGGTAGAAACAGATCGATCACTTTGGTGTCACTCTCTAACGGGAGAGTGGGATTGACCGAGGATGAACACAGATCGACCACTTTGGTGTCACTCTTTTGATGAAGAGCGGGGTTGATTGATGACAGAACTGAATCAACTACTTGGGTTCGTGGTTCAATCGAGGAGGAAACTAGATTGACCACCTGATCAATCGGACTGACCGGGGATGGAACCGGATTGACCAGTCCATCAACCAATGATGGGTTGGAGGAAATCTTATGATAACCTTTTGGAAGTTGAATTTTTTCCAAAAGAGAAGAAGCCTCATCCATGCGAGGACAAAGGTGAGAGTAATGATTACCTTTACATAACATGCAAGGGAACTTGACCATTTTCTTCTTCTTACCAACCTGAACATCACTAGTTGATGGGGTATCATCGACATGACCGATAGAGGCCGGTGACGTGGAGGACCACATTTCTAGGACCTTGATAAGACCAGGGAAATCCCTCAGAAAGTGGTCACCCTTACAAAGACTGCAAGGGAATTTGGGTTTTGGATTCTTCCGTTTAATCTTGTTGATCTCATCAACACTCCCAGTACTATTAACAGTAACTGGTTTCTTAGAGACAACATCTAATGTTGTTGGGGTCTTGGTCCTTTTCGGGCTCTTCTTCTTCTTCTCTTTCTGTTTCTTCTTCTTCTGATCAACTTGGCTACTTTCTTTAGAGATTTCACTAGGATAAGAAGGAGAAATGGAAGGAGAATTGATGGGTGAAGAAGGTGAAAAGTCGACGTGAGGTTGATGTGTGGGTGTTGTATTGACATCCAAAGTATTAGGTGCAATTGAAACATTAGGAGGATTTGGGATCACCGGAGTGGGGAACAACCAAACTGGTAATGCAATAGTGAGTCCTGGAAGACTCAGTGTGGCAACATATGGAGGACCAAAGTTTCCAAATGAAGGAAAGGTATAAGGTTCCCCAGAAGAATGGGTTCCTCCATTGGTACTCCTAGGATTCGATGCCATTAACACTGACTTGACCTAAGGTCCACTAAGTAAAAGAAACAACATACGCTAATAGAATCTAAGAATCACAACCAAGAAAACATGACCTTCTCTCGATGACCGTACTAGTTGGTGATGAAATCCAACGTCGTGTGATCAAGTCCAGAAGGGGCAGGGATAGGGTGGAACAGTTATAATGGCGACCTGCTTAACGGACTTACGCCTTGGTGTAAGCTTCCACGCAGTAATTTTGGATTTACCCTCCAAGGAGCCCGAGTGAGTTTGACCAATGTTTTCTCCAAGTACAGTGAGACTTCCCGTCACCGTCACCTTGTGTAAGACCCTAACGATTATGGCCACTAAGGTTACCAATTCGCAGTCAGCCCATGGGCGGGAACAATCGACAGTCCGATCCGAACGTACGGGCAGGGTATCGAGCCCGAAATCAACTAAAAGGATTCCACGCAGTAATTGTGGATTTACCTCAAAGTGATCCCCATAATACGATCTGACCACCACAATCAGTTAAACCACAGAGGGTTAGTCCCCGTAGCTTACCCGATTGCGACCTCGTGCGTAACCCCTATGTCAGAGGGGGATCCTAGGCAGACTTATACAATGACTGGATTTACTCTCCCTAACTCAGGATGCTAGTGTTTGTTTTGGAAACTTTGGAGAGTTATGCTCACAACCCTAATCCAAAGTACTAAGCCTAGTCTACTATTGGTGGAGGATCCTAGAAAAGAAAAAGTTCTAGATAACTTTTAATTAGCGTTGATTTTATGGCTGTTCTTTACGCAAAGGGGTGCATGGAAGTGAAACAAATGGAATTAGGACTCAGATCCAAAGAGTGCATCAAATATGATAAGAAGTCATTTCCTTTTGATGAATATCTATCTAAGGGAGAGAGAAAGTTATTTTCACTAATCAAGCACAAATAAGGAATGCCCTCAAATGATTCTTTTTCTCAATCAAATCCTGATGTAATGCAAAAACTCTTAAGATGCCTTCTAATATGCACAATCAATCATGGAGATGCTTTTTTCATTGTTCGTATATGAGTTAAAGATCAATTCAATACAATGCTTGTCTTGCTAATTGTCTTTGTATGAATGAAAATCAAACTAGCACAAGCCAAAGTCATACAAACAATGCACCCTCTCGTTGCAATCTAAACGAAAAAGTGAAAGAAAAAAAACAATCAAAGAGAAAACAAAATTCACACCCAAAAAGCAAGAGTTGAAGAACAATGACCTTGACTCAAGTCAAGATAAAGAGGTCTGTAGGCCTTTGATGATCTTCACCAGGGTTTTTACTAAGATGATGAGGAGAGAAGAACAATGGATAGGTTTCAAATTTCACTCAACAAGAAAAGTTCAATGAAAAAGGTGAAGAAGGCTACAAGATCCAAAAATTAAGGTGCTCATTCTTCAATCAAAAGACAGATGTCAAGGTTGAAAAGGAATAAAAACTAGCTCACAAGGTTACTCAGCAGAGGAAGCACAAAGGCAAAATAAAAAAAAATGCAATCCTGGAGGATTTTTGAGCCAAAAAGGGTTGGCTCTCTGTTGCCAAGGGAAAGGAGTGTTATAGCGCTCTGTGAAAATCCATTAGGAGCGATGGCGCTCTGTTAACACTAGGACAGCGGCGCCAGGGTCTAAAACTCCAAAACAAATGTCAAAAAATAAAAAAAAATACAATCCAATTCCGACAATTATGTTGAGTGTGATGGGGTAGGGAGCCAATTAGCTCATGAAACCAATCAAAAGATGAGTGAACTAGGTCTAGAACAATCAAGGGGCAGAACTAGGTCAATGAGGAGCAATCAAAATAAGAAATTTTGAATTTGAGGCTATCTCCCCAGTGGAATCGCCAATTTCTGTTGTAGGAAAATCTCCCTGCGGACAGGTAGATCACCTCTAGAGCTTGACCTTAACCCTAGACAGAAAAATGCTTAACGTGGACACTGACTTCCTTTCAAATCTATCTAAACTAATACGTGAGAAGGAAGGATAACCGAAGTACCTCTTTATCGACGTTTGTCCCTGCACGCTCTGAGTTGCGTTCCAATCCTTTGCTCCTCGCTGAGTTCTGCAGACAAACTAGATACGACTACTTCCTACTCTACTGATATTAGCTTGAAAACAGATCTATCAATTAATGATAAGTTCATGTGACATCAGACACAAACCAGAAAGAAATAGGCCAAGTGTGTCATATTGATGAGAATAACGACAACAGTACTTACAATCGTAGATGCGAATGCGACAGCTTCGTCAAGTCCCCTTTGTCTAACCCTTGCTCGAAAGATCCATAACCTGGATAACAGTAGCTTCACTAATCACTCTCCTTTGGATGACTGTGTGTTTCCTATGAGATCATAGGTTTCATGCTAGCAATTCATCCCCCTTCTAGCACCACTTATGAGATCATAAGTTTGGTGTGATTCTCATTTTCCATTCGCAGTCCTCTTTCACCATTAGAAAGCTTGCTTATATAGCCTTGGAGAGGCTTCAACCACTTGAGATTGAGGATTTTCCTCCTTCAGTTGAGGATCTTCCCTAAGATCATGGCTGGACTAGGGATTCGAGCTCAACTACCTTTCCAAGAATGAAAAGATGCTTCCCCCATTCATCTCAACAATTTAACAACTGCCTAGAATACGTAGCACTCCCTCAAAAGGGCCATCAGAGCATTGTAGCGCTCCCTAGTAAGCTTTAGGGGGCGCCAACGCTCTCAAAATCTATAGCTCTCCCTCAAAAGGGCCAGGGGAGCGTTATAACGCTCCCTGATAGTGTAAGGGGGAGCGTCGACGCTCTGAGATAGTGTAAGGGGGAGCGCTCCTCTCCAAAAACTCATTTTTTGAGGTGCTTTCAGATGGCAAAAGGTTTGCAAGCCTGCTGACTCATTTCTCCTCTTCCAAATCAAATGTTTGAGGTGTTTCAAGTGTCCTTCTCATGTCGTTATAGGAATGACATAGGCATCATGGCAGTATGCTTCCCTGACACTTTACGACACTTGTGAGCAACATGCGACACTTGCGACCTTGTGAGAAAAATGTGACACTTGTAACCTTTGTAATGACGACACTTGCGACACTATCAAGGTGATTAATTTTGATGTGTAACAAAAATACCCTCCCCTTATTTATGCACTGCCTTCAGTTCATATTGTTTACATATTATCATCAATATTTTCAAAAATATTCAAAAAGATGCAGGTATTTTTCCCACATAACATCCTCGTTCTCCCAAGTCGCATCCTTAGTACCGTACCAGGTCCATTGGACCTTTACGAGCTCCATATTTTTATTCCAGAGCTTTTTGATCTTTTGATCCAGTATGCACACTGGATTCACTTGAAAATCACCTTCTTGCTCCACCTGAATCACATTCCAATCAATAACATGATTAGCATCCAGTATATACTTCTTGAGCAATGATACATGGAACACATTATGAATAGATATAGATGTATGTAATGAAATCATATAAGCTTTAGGCCCAATCCTCTCTAGGATTTCAAACGACCCACAATAACAAGTTTCCAACTTGGAACAATTTCCCAAGTTCAAGGAACTTTTGTTGGCTTTCACTTTCAAGAATACATGATCACCTACGCATAATTACCTGTGAATTCTTCCCTTGTCAACATGGTGTTTTTTTCTATATTTAATAGCCTTTAAATTCTTCTTTATTTTTGACATCTTATCTTCCATTTCCTTGAGAAAATCTATTCCAACCACTGCTTTATCTGCTAGGTTGTCCCAACTTATAGGTGTATTGCACTTTCTTCCATAAAGTGTCTTAAATGGGATCATCTTTAGAGATGCTTGGTATCCATTGTTGTAAGAAAACTCTACCAAATGTAGATAGTATTCCCATTTTTATAGTTTATCCATCACATACATCCTCAACACATCTTCAATCACTTGATTCACCCTCTTTGTTTTCCCATCAGATTATGGATGATAAGTTGTGCTAAAATTCAGATTTGTTCCAAATCCTTTAAATAATCCTTTCCATAATTTTGAGGTAAACTACGACTCTCTATCATAAACAATTGTCTTGGTATACCATACAATTTAGAAATTTCCTTCATATAAATATCAACAACATTAGTTTCTTTGTGAATGAGTTTGACTCAAATGAAATGGGAAGATTTGGTAAGCTTGTGCACCACTACCATAACATAATCATGTTGGTTGCTTGTTCTAGGCAGTTTGGTGATGAAGTCCATTGTCACCACTTCCCATTTCCAGTCAGGAATAGGTAATGGTTGCAACAACCTAGCTAGGTGTTTATGCTCAACCTTGACCTTTTGACACTCCAAACATTTGGAAATGTACTCAACAATTTCTTTCTCCATGCCTCGTCAATAATATTGGATCTTGACTGTTGCAATCGTTTTCTTATATCATGGGATCCAACATAAGGTGCATTATGCATTTCCCTCAATATCATAATTTTCAATTCTTGATAATTTGGTATATAAATTATTCCTCTATACTTTAGAATTCCATCGATTCCAATCTTGTAATCCTTTGTTTTCTTCTACAAAGTACCTCCTTGTAATTTTTCCACCAATTCCATGTAATGAAAATATAATTTTGCAGCTTCTAAGACTCTTTCCTTCGAATCAGATTCATACATGTTGATGGTTGTAACATGAAACTCATGCAATCTTCTATTGAGTGCATCAACCACCTTGTTCTCTTTCCCTTTGATGTGCTTTATATAAAATTTTGTAGTATACCTAGGGAGGTAATATGGGGCACCTATGGAGGTACCCAATGGGAATGTAGTTATGTGTTATTAGTGGAAGTCATTTAATATATGGGAATGTGGTCATTCAATGTAAGGTGGACTAGGTCCACTATATTAATAAAGGTCCACTATGGTAATTGGATGTAATAAATGTGATAAGGCTCTCTAGAAGGTTCCTAGGAGATAGGGATAGATATATAAAGAAGTCTAGGCAATGTAATGAAACATAGTGAAGAATATTGTGATTATACAAGAAAGTATTGCGTGAGGAGTTTTATCCTTCCATAAGGATTAATATATGGTGTTACCCTACCTCAAGGGTTTTCTCTATTTCTTGTGTTCATGTTATGGTGAATAGTTTATGGTTTATTGTTAGTATTATTGAATTATATTTGAAGATCTGGTATAGATACTTAACAATTGGTATCATATCACTTTCCTTGGCCAAAGAAGGGAAGATTTGTTTTCTCTTTTTGCAGAATTTTTTTTATGGAAGAAAAATAGGGTGGCGCACTTCAGGTTCAGATCTTAAGCTTTATGAGATGAATTTTGATAAAAAAAATTAGGTATTTAAATTCCTCTTGGAAAAATACCCAATTTCAAAAAATAAATCAGCCGAAATGAAGCTCGGGAAGTAAAGTTATGAGCATTTTAAATTCAACTGTTTTTCAGGGTTTTTCCAAAAAAAACCGTGATTTTCTGCCGTAACTTATTGTTCTATTTTTTGGAGTTTTTCATAGCAAGATGTATTTTACAGGGAAATGTAATGGCCCTACTATTGAATCATTCATTAAAGAAATAAATTCAGCATGGGAAGAGAATTTGCCCCATTGGGTAGATCTCAAATTGCAAGGTGATGCTGCCATTTGGTGGAAATCGCTTGATTATAAAGAGATGATGACACTCTCCAATGGAGAATTTGAAAAAATATTGTTAGACAAGTGGTCTCATGGAGAAAATAAGGACAAAGAGAGAACCAAGAGTTTATTTTCATGTGAAAAATATATATTACAGGTTCATGATTGTATTCATAAAGAAAATATCATTGTTTCTATTAACCCTAGTTGCATGCATAATTTTATCAATGTTCAGTTGGTTAATAGATTGCAAGTTCCAATCAAGAATATTCAAAGCATAAAGGTTGAGGGTGAAAATGTTCAAATTTTTAAAGATTCGAAGATTACCATGGATAAATATGTGTTGCATTCAGATTTTTATGTTATGGATATGGATGAAGTGGATATTGTTTTGGGATATCCTTGGATAGAATCAGTGGATACCATTAATATTAATGTGAAAAAGAAGTTTTTAAAGTTGTGGTATAAGAAAAAGAAAATCACATTGCAGGATGTGTCTCTTAGTAAGAAAGATGGACCCATGGAAGCTAGCAAAGAAGTTATTGCCCAGTCTGAAGTTGAATCAGAGGCAGAGTCTACAGAAGAAGATGAGGAAAAACTACAAGAAGGACATAATCAGGAAGCTAAGGAGGTCATTGACTCAAAGGCACAAAGTGTTGCAGATTTGAAGAAAAAAGAACAAATTCCTATATTTGTTGTATATCGCCATCCACATCATATAGAGACACAAAAGTCATCAAGGAAAGGGCATGTGAATCAACACATTTATGCACCAGTAGGGCACCAGACAGGAAACTGATCAAGAGGTGCATGGAGGAATACCGACACTATGGAAAGAGCTCAAGCTACAGAAACAATCCCATGGAAACCCCAACATGATGCAAAGAAAGATAAGGGTGGAAAGGTAGCAAATAGACATCATGTTTGACTTCCATTGGAATGGATGGATGGTCGTACTTGGTACCAGTTGGCTACATTTCTTAGCCGGTCATATTGTATGGTTTCTTCTCATGTTTCGAGGTCGAAACATGTGAAGGGGGATGGAATGTAATATACCTAGGGAGGTAATATGGGGTACCTAAGGAGGTACCCAATGGGAATGTAGTTATGTGTTATTAGTGGAAGTCATTTAATATATGGGAATGTGGTCATTAAATGTAAGGTGGATTAGGTCCACTATATTAATAAAGGTCCACTATGGTAGTTGGATGTAATAAATGTGATAAGGCTCTCTAGAAGGTTCCTAGGAGATAGGAAGAGCTATATAAAGAAGTGTAGGCAATGTAATGAAACATAGTGAAGAATATTGTGATTGTACAAGAAAGGATTGCTTGAGGAGTTTTATCCTTCCACAAGGATTAATATATGGTAGGCAATGTAATGAAACATAGTGAAGAATATTGTGATTGTACAAGAAAGGATTGCTTGAGGAGTTTTATCCTTCCACAAGGATTAATATATGGTGTTACCCTACCTGAAGGGTTTTCTCTATTTCTTTTGTTCATGTTATGGTGAATGGTTTATGGTTTATTCTTGGTATTATTGAATTATATTTGCAGATCTGGTATAGATACATAACATTCCCTTTCCGTTCATATGCTATGATTCAGTTATCCATATCTTGTACAAGTTGTAAGAGGGCATACATGTATGTTTGTTTAATTGAGTCTCCTTTGGGAAGACCTGTTCTTTCAAGTTGTTCTTCATACTCTAGACAAGTATGCAGAGTGAAACCAAGATTGTTAATAGCTTTCTTTTCAAGCCTATGATATTAAAGGGAAGGTAAAGAATTATAGTAATGCATAAAGGTGGCATGGTTTTGGGGGCGAATAAGTTTGGGAATTTGGTTATATAACTTGGTGAAACATAGGTTGAAAGACTTGATAGTCTCACTATCTTTGTATGCAATGTAATTGTATTCTCGTAATTGTTTGGTTCGGCTTTTAGACTACCCTTAAGTATATTTGAACTAATAAACTAACTCTTCCAACGTGTAAATAATCTTGGGAGGGAGATCAAATAGATTTGTGGATTCTTTCCCTTGAAGGGCATTAACAAATAAGTGTATACAAGTATCATTGTCATTAGCTCCTATACTATGAAAGGAATTAGAGAATTCCACCAAGTGTTCATTTGTAGTGACTGTGTTATTTCCTGAAAAACTAGGGAGATGCTCTTTGAATTTTTGAATTGGACAAGTAGCAGGTGCTAGGTTCAGTGGAGAGGATACATGCCATGGGGTAGTAGTATCATCCTCTTCAAATTTAAAAAATCCATAATTCTTTATGACCTTAGTGGGGTTTGTAGTATATTGGATAGTCACTTGATGGCTATACAAGCTACCAATCACTGATGAGGCTGAATATTGAGATGAATAAGAACCTCTAGTGCCACCAGAGTCACCCACATATTCCATTTTGTGAGTTATGGGTAAGGGAGAGAAAGATGAACTAGCTTAATCAAACAAATTTCTTCTTAGAGTACCTTGTTGGGTTGACAAAACAACATTTCTTCTTCCTATTTCAGCAATAGGGGTGATCTCAGGAGATAAACCACTTCTTCTCCTAGATATGTGAGGGTATAAGGAAATGAAAAGAACATAATTTTTTTTAGGAAAAATAAAGCTATAGTTGATTCCTAGGCTTCCTTTGCCTGGCCTCCCAGCGTTCTCGAACATTAATATCTTGTTTAATTACTTCCCACGAGCATTCAATCTTAGCATGGGTGTTAAAAGTTTCTAAGATGGTATTGAATAAAGTTAAATAAATGTTGGTTTGGTCTTTAAGACCAAGATCAATATTGGGCTTCCTTGTAATAGGTACTGTCATGAACAATAGAAAATAGTCAAAGAATCAAAAGCAAAATATTCAATGATAATCACAAATACAATCAACTAGAGAGTTATGGAGCATTTCCCTAGTATGGCCACCAAATAAATGTTGAGGAAAAGTTATGAATTACCTTACTCAATCATTTTCGAATCATTCCTTGATAGGACAAGATAGTCAGAAATATCACCCTATGATTTATATCCCCAAAAATAATTTCCCAATCAACAAGTATTAATTACAAGGGTTTAGGCTGATTTATTAATGAAAATAATGTTGCAAAAATAAAATAAAATTTTATTTTTTTTCACAAAATGTATATAAATTACAGAAAGTAAATATAGAGATCGAAAAGAAAAAGTGACCAAGTCATAATGACACACAAATGAGACATAATAGCAATCTGATTTATTTCATTCCAAGATTTCAAAAGTGTTGTTCTCTTTACAAGACCCCTCTGAGGGCATGGACCAAAGTATAATTTAGAGATCCCTAATGAACACGATACAAAAGGACTTTAACAAGAAGTGAAAACTGAAATTTATAATTTGGATAAACTTGCCACAGACTGTTGCCAATTTGACTCTCCAAAATATCCTTTATCATCTATGAAACATAATCCACAAATAGACAAAAATACACAAACTATCAGGGATGGATCAACACCTCTAAAACATGCATCTGAATTATTTGGTTTAGTTTTGAACCTCGTTGCCTGCAATATGACTTTGTTGTCATAAAGAGAATCAGGCTTTGAATAAACTCAAGAATAAATGGAAACTGAACTATCTCATGAAATCAAAAGAGAAAACCTTAGTCTTTCATTCTCCTTCTATTATCCCCTTGTTTCTTCTTATCACTTAGCTTTTATTCCTTCCAAATAAGTTGAATTAGTTCAAATAGTTTCTTTAGTTAAGTTAGTTTGAATTAACTAATTTAGTTTAGGAGAAATAATAATAATAATAATAGTTAAGGGTCTTTAATTAATAATAACTAGGTAGGTGGGACCCCTTGTGACTCCCTTCTTTTATTCTTTTCAAATTATAAAATAAAACAAAAATGGATAATCATTTCAACACACGTCACCCTTGTAACTCCCTTAGATACCTTCAAAATTGAATATTTAAATATCAAAAATAATTTAAATCATATCCAAAAATATATAAATATCCACATAAGTCATATTATCCAAAAAAAAGCTTGTTGTCCAAACTTTTTGTAGACCACCATCTTCATCAACTCAATCATAAAAAAACATAAATTAAAATCCATACTTGCCACTCTCAGAGGCAATTTTTCTTTTATCACTATTGTCCACCTTTGATTTCCCAAAATTAACATGTGGTTGATTCAAACCTTGAGGATGTATTTCACTGATTACATGGGACCAGTCGTCCTTCAGATGCATACGAGATGACACAGATTTTGAGGAGTCATTTGAAGGAGAGGAAGGGAAGGCAACAACTTTGTGTTTATCTTGCACATGGGAACTATCATTTTTAAGTCTTTTGCTTGCATGTGAAGATTGGACAGGTGAATCAACAGGGGAAATCTGAACATTAGGATTTCCAGGTGGTGGAGGAGGTAATGACAAATTGGACCAACCACGATGGTGAGAGACAGACGGGTTGAAAATATCTTTCCATCCTTCATTTGCAGGCATTTCTAGTTGCATGGACACATCAGAAGGAAAAGGAATACCAGGGATGTTCTGAGGCTAGAAAGGAGGTATCTCTGGTCGAGGTTGTATTATTCCTTGCCTGATCTAGTTAAAGAAACCAACTTGGAACATGTGGTTCAATTCTTGGAGATAAACATCAAAATGAATGGAGAATATAGGCCTTCTAGGACCTCTGTTCCAATTTCCTCTGTCTCTGTTATTTATTCCATGATTTCTCCTACTAAATAAAATCATCTTGTAGCAACAGTTTGTCAGTAACTAAACCCTTAATAAACCACACATGACATTCTTCTTACATGAATCAATAATTGGCTCAGAAATTGACAGGATATACATGCAAATCCATCCATAACAAATCATTTAGTAATCTCCAAGTGAGAAGGGGGTGATAGGGTTCATGGGACATATGGAGGGAGTGTAATGAGAAAAAGGTGGCATAATGAGAGGGAATAATTACACGAATACTACTCAACAATTAATTAAATAATTTAAATGTGTAAAATATACCAAAATATCAATTGCCAACCATTGGTGTGTTATTTCTTTTGTCATTGTTATACAAATCATTTTAATTTATTTTACAGAACAAGGTTGTCAAAATGAAATGGGGATTATGAGGGGAATAAAATGAGTGAAAAGTGGTAGAATGACAGGGATATAATATGGGTATTGCTCATATAAAAATAAATCAACATAAACAATCAAACATACATATGTTCATACCTCCACAATTCAACAATATTCATATTTCAAAACCACCAACTAAATTGTTATTTCCTTCACAGATTTTTTGATGGCTTCCAAACAATTATTCATATGCCCAGACTTGATCAATCACAGCAACCTTCACATCTATATAATATTTATATAGCATTCCTAACAACTGTATTTCAATCAATATGATAACATAATAACCCTTTGAGCCACAGTCATTCATATTCCAATGTTAAATCTATTTTTCTTTCTTTTAAAAACCAATAGAATACAAACAATGAGCACTACCATTTTTATCCAATTCTTATTCTTTAAAACCAATAAGAATATGCACACTATTCATCATGAATTTCCCATTATTTATACATTGTTCGACATAGCCAAACTAGGCATTAAAACTCTTAATTGGGCCCCAATCCATTCACACAGAGGTGTCTTCCAAATATAATCACATAATAATTGATTCAAATAGAATTCAACAAATAAAATGCAACTTTGAATCCAAGCTTCACATAAATCACCATCTACAAACTTCTTTTTAAAATTTCTCAATGAGAAACAGAGCCAAATCGTGCCCAATAGACCAAGCACATACAATGTTCTATTTAACCTTGAATGTGAGAAAAATGATATCAAGATCTTACTTAGGGTTTAAACACACAACAAATGGAGAATAAGAACATACCACTCAATCAAAGGAATAAATCCTCGAACATCATAGAAAGTCCGTGCGCTTCAAAATTTAACACAGATATATAACAAGTAACCATGCTCTCGATTGTGAGGATTACCAAAATGATCGTTGACCACCTCCAACAGAGAACGAGAAGAAGAAAAATCTTAAATAATACTGTAAAATGAATTCTCAATCATAAACACATGCCCAACCAAAACACATATAATACTTCCATTAAAATTTATGGGTGATGTTCATCCCAACTATTCAATGATTTCAATACAAAAATGTGAGTGAGGGAAACACTATGATAGCTAACAACTTGAGGTTTTTCCAAGCCAAGGAAATAATCATTTCAACTTTTCACATTGCAACCCAGAGTACCAAAAAATATCAACAAAAAAGATGAAAAAGGGTTGGCAAATCTTAAACATAGATTTTGGTTGTAACACCCATGCACAAGCTCAGAGATTGCCAAATAATAATAATAATAAATTTCCATAGAGAAACAGACCAAAAACCCAAGCTGATCGAGCATGATACCCTTCTATTGTATCCAGTAAACCCATTCATAAATTACACACATCAAGGAGATCATAACCACCCTTTTTGTGTAAAATTCCAACACTCCAGAATAATCTCCAGAAGAAACCATGTAGACAACTCCAATACATAGTTCAAAGAACCCATAACAGTTTAAGAAAAAAATAGACCGTGAGCAATCCTGAGACAACAATCGATTCATAGGGAAGAGTAACCATCATGGATGGGAGAGTAAGGAACCCATAACTGGAAAATCCTTGGCGAGGAAGAGAGTTAGATTGCATGCCTCATTCACGACCAAAAAACGCAGAGAATCAACAACCACCAGAGCCAAAAACCAAAATGCAAGTATGACTAGGGTGATGGGATCTAGGGGTGTTTGAGTGATGTGCATTAAATGCACGTCACTTACCACTCCAACCTAATTCAATTCCAAGTACGATCCATCCCATTCACCATAGAACTAAGCATTTAATCAACCATATATCCACAACCATATCTTGTTTGCATAGTGCGCCACCCTTGGTAGAGTAAAAATATTTAAAAATAACAATCTAATATAACATTACACCATGTGCATTCAACATATAACATTCAACAAGGCTCTTAACTATAGCAGCAAGGGTGTATTTCACTTCCTTTGTCACAATCATTCATAGCATTAGAGCTTGTACATAGTCCTTTTACTTAAATGAGCCCCAATATTATCCCTTTTATCAAGATCATTATTTACCAATTAATCCATGTTAAATCGCAACGTGAAAACAAAAACGATAATGATCATTTCATCCATAGGGAAATCTTAATATAATTTGTGAGTTGTAACGCCCCATATTTTCACCTTAGGTAGTTAGAACATTGTTGTTTACTAATCTTAATAATTCAAAGTTTAGCATTTGTTTGGAGTTAGTTAGACTTTGTTAGAAATTGAGATGTATACGACTAGACCTATTTGTATGTTACATGATATATGCTCATGACAAAGATAGTTATTTGATTATTTAAACATCAAAATTAAAATGGCTAAGTTCGGTACATGTATACCAATTCAAGTTATGATGTGAATGTATAATAGATGCAATGCGTGATGTAAATAGGAATACATTTCTTAATTGACCATCAATGCAAATATGGATTCTTATATAAATTTGTGATGTATCTGCATCAATATCTGTTATTGGTGAATTAACCTACAGGATGATGAGCTATGTGATAGCCAAATGACTATAGTATTGCGGTAGCTCGGATGTCGTAGACATCAAGAAGATATTGTATGCTATAAGTTGTATTTACTCTTTAATTTATGATTCAAAATATTACTATGATCTATGGTAAGTGTGGTTTTGACAAGATGCACAACTTACCCAGAGTGGATGTTTAATGACGTGACTCTAAGAACAGTAGTTGCATAGTATGGATCGATATAGGGTGTTAACCCTAGTTCTATGAGGAGGGGTGGAGGTATTTCCCACCGTTTATCCTCCGAAACCTAGAGTCGTGGGAGGGCTGTGTGAAGTCACGCTCCCCTAGACGTGTGATGACGACTGCTAGTTGCCTATTGGGGAAGCTTGGTCGAGATGTATGACA
>ML778258.1:1977881-1992605 GCA_009831015.1 Picea engelmannii
GCCCCTAAATAATCTTCCAGAGAAATGGCTGTACACAGACATTATAATTACTACTTAAATTTGCAATCCAAATAAGTAAAACAAAAAAAAAATTGAAGCCTTCAATCTTGAATGGTAATGAAAGAACCAATTAAGAACAAGGAAGAAAATATAATAGATGGAAGGAAATATTAATATATGAAAGAACCAGTTAAGAAATGAGTGAGAAAAATATTGTTAAAAATGGGGGGTAAAGGTAGAGGAGACCAACGAAAAAAAAAGAGGTAGCATTAAGGGGGGAAGAATAATATTTTAGACCTTATAACAATTTTTTCATTTATAACAGGTGAACAAGTTGTCCTTGAATATCTTTCAAGGTGTTGGACATGCACAAATATTATAGTTACAACTTAAATTTGCAATCCAAATTTGTTAGGATTAAAACACTCCACTTCATGTGACAATGATTTTCCTTTATTGTTTTTTATATACATAGAATGGGCCTTAAAGTAAAAAGCACACCCAATGAGATTTTCTACAGCTACATTCTCTGGTAGGTCTGCACTCCGTGCTACCTCTGGCCTATGAATTTTATTTCCAATAGTATACCTATGCTTGTGCTTGTCCTTACATGGATTTACAAGCCGAACAAAGTTAAAATGGCCGTGAGAATAGAACACGAGGCCTCGATTGTCTTACTCTAAACCTCCTCCATTAAAAAGGAAACAAAGAGGGATGGTCGGAGGCCTCATTAGCAGTAAATTAACAGTTTGAATAAGGCTTGCAGGAAGCATCTCTTTGAATTTATCCCTGAGCCCCAACTTCTTAGTTGAACTAGAATTAGAAGTCCGAGGCTAAGGATTAGTCCGGCCTCCAGGAATCATCTCTATGATTTTTATGTTTGATCAGTATGAGTTGCTTGAGCCTGAGTTTGGGTGTGGTTGCGGTCCTGGTACTCAGGATCACCAGCCTAAACGGATCCTGTATTTTGAGCCATGATAAAATGCTTATTCCAAAAATAGTTAAGTATCGATCAACAAATCGAGAGATAAATAACAGAGTGAAAATCTAGTCAAAATTCTAGATGAATGCCCACAAATGGATTATAGGAGAGCCCACAAATGCATTACTGATATGAATTCCCATCTTTCCATGCCATCTTTCAGCACAAAAGGCGAGACATCTCCATTACTCTGTCCAACATCATAGGCACAAATCATGTCTGAAAATTCCAAAATGCTCAAAGCACCTCTATCGTCTTCAAACCAGCGACCACCCGATAATATGGAATGCCAAGAATTATATAATCTGAAATGGATTGCAATTTGAAGTCTGGACCGAGTCATCTGATTGTTACACCAAAAACACACTAGTCATTGAAAGAGGCAAAATCCGGGCCACACAAATAACCTCCTCGTAAATGTTTCCGACTCATCCCTATCCTCTTTAATGACTAACCTACCTATCATAATGTCGTCTTGGGATACTTGTTTCTCTGCCCAATTTCACCTAATCAAGTACACGGTTAAATGTTCTCTTTACTGACTGCGCTCCATTGCCAGAGACCTACCCTATTCCACTGTAAATAAATAAAGATTCCATTGTTTTGAAATGGTTTACACTACATGCACAGCTATGAAATCGGAATTGATTTCCTAGTTTATTACTTATCATGACAAAGAATAAAACATTAAATTAAGAATTTCTACACGCTCAAAGCCTTTCAAAAGAAATTCGGAAAATCATTACTATTTTGAAATGGCTTACACTACATGCACAACTGTGAAATCGGAATTGATTTCCCTAGTTTATTACTTATCATGACAAAAAACAAAACAATAAATTAAATTTTTTCTTTAATATGATTAACAAATTCGGTGTTATTTGCATTTATGTTGGCTACCCAAGAATCAGAATTTTGGTTGGATGCACTTATTGATGACATGCTTCTCTGTCACTGTATTGTAATATTGTCCTCATGGCTGGTGTGGAACTTCTTCACCCAGTTGGAGAATATAACTCACACTTGTTGTAATGCTTGAACCAATGACTTGTTCAACAAGTGGCTTAAAAGACTTCGACTACTAGTGGATCATCACTAATTATATATTGTTGTTATATACATCAATACGTTGAATGGGTGGATAGATCAGAGAGAAAATGCGCATCTGTCTTTATATAATGCACCCATAGCACTTGGTGGGCTCATTTGTTTAGGTCACTGAGATTCATTTCGTCATTTTGGGATTTTATAGTCAAAATTCAAAAGCCCTTTTAACAATCATTTATTGCTACCTACCGCATCTCTACAGGTGTTTCTTCCTTCCCCGATCTAAGTCAATCAATAAGTTTCGGTAAAATAGAATTCCTATGACCAACTGCAAAAGGATAAGAGATATACATAATAATAATAAAAAAAAAAAAGATGACCTATTAGAGTAGGTAATAAGAACATGCAATCTTTAGAATAAGGCAAGGTTGAGGTACATGAAGATATATTTTTCTAAGATGACAAGGGAATTTTCCAAAATGAGAGACCTTATTCGTGAGGTGTATGGAGACCTTGATCTATTAAGTAGATAAAATAAGATTTTTTTTAAAATGTATAAATACATTGGTGTCTTCATTCTCTATTCCTCTAATTTTCTTTCATGGTATTAGAGTCCGGGCAGGCTTAAGTCTCCTAGGGGAGGGTCTGGATCATGGAGCATTGAGGATGTAATCCTACATAGTAGTGGGAGTAGGTTTAGGTTAAGGTTAGAGAGCGGGGCAAATTTAATTGTGTTTCTATGTGTTGATCCTGGAAATGAGAATATACGGCTCTAAGCAACAGTTCTGTGATGTGTGCCAGATCAACAGATCTAGGTGTGTTGAGATGGTTAGATGTGTTTTATTTGTTGTGAATTTGTAGTTTTCTTCATTAGAGAGTTGTTGAAAGATGAATAAAAGGAGAAAGAATAGGCGTCATAGTGCAAGAGAGCGGAGACGATAAGAAGACAATGCTCAACAAAGCATTGCCTTCTAGGTGAAATACAGTCTGCACTGTAGCCTAGATCTACCTGTGGGATAACGAATGGTGAAAAGACAAATGCCTTTGCAAAGAACCAATTGATTGATAGTTTCCCCTGATTTTCTCTTCATATCTGATTAATTTAGGTTTTGAATGATTTATTGTCAACGAGGCTGATCTTGGTTAAAATGAATTGAGGTTTGTTTGATGTTTGTGTGACTACTGATTAATTGTGCAAATTGCACCACAATAATCAAGGAAGCTGTAGACATTCTCGTAGGAGAAAACAAGAAGGTCACTAAGAGAAATATCACTCTTAGTAGAACAGTGAAAGACAACAGACCAAAGGTGGAACCGATAATGCCGAAGACTGCAAGACTTCAGAGAAGATAGGTCCCTTCAAGCTTCATCTCTGAACTTTGAACAACTTTGAGGGCTCATCCACAACATTGACCGGAGTTGGTTTTCACAGCCTCCAAGACAACCACCCATGCATGCGATAATATGCCGAAACCAAGCTCTCATAACCTTGGGAATCATCATTTATTGAACACCCAGGTCACCTCAACTCCAATCCTTTATCATTCAGTCTCCAAAATCCATAGTCGAATGCAGAAATATTTGCAGGATGCGAAAATTAGTGTCAGCATTATTTCACCACAAGGTTTCAAATTAGGGTTTCAATTTCATAGAGGTTCCCCTATGATTAGGCATCTTGTCTAAACTCCTTTATAAAATCCTTTACGTCTAGTATACATATATTTAATGTTCATTTAATTACACACCAATATGTCTAGTTTTGTCAAACCACACGTCAACGTGTCTCTCTACGCAAATCTTTAATTTCTATTAATATTAATGTTGCTTTCCTCCTTGAGTCAGAGATTGTTCTTCCCAATGCTACATTAAGACCGATGTTCTCCTTGAGTCAGAGATTGTTCTTCCCAATGCTACATTAATACTGATGTTTTCCTTGAGTCAGAGATTGTTCTTCCCATTGCTACATTAAGACCGATGTTTTCCTTGAGTCAAAGATTGTTCTTCCCAATGCTTGTTTATGGAAAATCTTTGTAGAATATCTTTTAGGATTCCCTCATAAATTTCAATGAATAATGAAATTTATGATATATAATGTAGCTCCTATTGAATTCATCCATAAATGATCTAATTTGTGAAGATGTCTTTCTTGAATTTGTAAATAAATAAATATTAGTAAGGGCATGTTTTTTTGTGCATGAGCATAATGGGAAATTTCAAATGTGAGACTAAGGGCAGAAAGTGTCCACACTTCCCCACTATTGTTGGTAATTTATAAGCCCTGATTACCATTGTGAACGTGGCATAGAGAAGAGAGAGGGACACGAGGGTTGAATATAAAGGTTTATTGGTATTGAATGATTTGTTATTTATGGGGGTTACCATTAAGATTGTACCAATAAGGTTCCATATCATTTTTTTGAACATAATAGTCAAATTGATAGTAGAACATCCTACATATGTTTGCAACTAACTANATGCATATATATATATATATATATATATATATATATATATATATGTTAAAAAAAAGAATATGTGGCGTGCAAAGCTATGGGTATAACTTCTTTTAGTCAATCTAAACCTTTTAGCCATTCTAATCCAACTTGACATATTTTAAGTTTTGGGGTGACATAGTGAAACAAATATTATAACCTAGAAATTTATTTTTTTTAACACAAAAAAATAAAATAAAAATGGATGATGTTTGGCTTTGTGATCACCCCCCACTTAGTAATTAATTGGGAGGCCATGAGTAAACTTGATTCAAGGGAAAACATAGTCATAACTATGACTTGTATGGTAATGCCTAGAGAGAGTGTAGTGCGAAGGAGGAAATTGTGGGTTGTACTTAATAATTATGTAGGTTAGCATTGTGATACTTACAACATAAGATTCTAGTAGGTGCTTATGTTTAGTTCCACATTCTAATGAACATTCAAATGGATATTGTAAGTGATCCTATGTTGTGAATTTAAAACTTGAGTTAGAATGATAAGTGAAGATCATGAAAAGGCATTTTATTATGTCATAAGGTGTGGCATGGTATATCAACTGAGTTCTATTAGTCACTATGCATGAGTCCATTGTGCGAGGGGTGAGTTATCTAAATGGGAGGACACACCTTGAAATGCATTAATTGGTCTAGCAACTATTTGTTCACTAACAATGATTTTTCCCTATGAAGAAACTCTGTTTGAAAATAAATAAATAAATAAGTAAATCTATATGAGGAATGATGAACACATGCTTCCCATTGTTAAAAAAAAAATTATTTCATGGTAAGGGAAAGAACTTGAAAGTGCTATAAATGGACAAGAAAAGAGCTAGATACTAGAGTTAGCAAGTACTATGTAGGTATAGAGGATATAATTTTGAGATGTAAAAAGTATAATGCTGAGAAGAGAAGACCTCAAGGACAAATTACTAAATATTTTGGAATGAACCCTTGTGGTAAATTTATTATTAATATAAAACGTTCACGAACCCATGTGTCAAAACGATGCTCTTTATGTATAGGCATAATTGTAATAGTGAATTGATGATAGAAAGCATGATTTTCCCTGACCATGATAAAGAGAATCCTATACTAGACAATTAATGTGTTTGAGATATAATCTATACAACTTAAGAAAAGAGGGATATTCAGGACAATGGAAAAACAAACAGTGAAGTGATGACATCACATGAAAATCATTTAAGTAGTATATCAGTTAATGTTCCTAAGCATGGGAAATTTTATGATGGCATATGTATTGTATCACTCAAGATAGAGTGATAGTAAATTCAATGATAATTGGTTATAATTACTAAGATATATTCTAGGTGGAATTACATGATGGGATTAATGGAATTTATAATCGAACTCAATGTAAGATTCACTTAACTAAAGAATCAATAATAAGATAAGATTCTAATTGGCTATCAAACTAGTATACTATACTTTAATATACAGCTTAGGAAGAATAAATCCATAAGAGAAGCATGTCATTTCATTAATTTAATTACCAATGGTAATAAACTAGAGTCAAGACATAGAATGGTGCCTACTAAATAGGCATAGTTGCAATCAATATATTAATAGCCTCGACATGTTTTAATCAAGTCATTGTCCAATGAGACCAATATAACGTAAGGTTTGCTATCGTGAAAGATAAATAGAAGTTTTGTCATAAATTCTCCTCGTATTGTGAATGATCATAACTTCGGGACGAAGTTTCTTGAAGGGTGGGTGTAGGTAACGCCCCATATTTTGACCTTAGGTAGTTAGAACATTGTTGTTTACTAATCTTAATAATTCGAAGTTTAGCATTTGTTCGGAGTTAGTTAGACTTTGTTAGAAATTGAGATGTATACCACTAGACCTATTTGTATGTTACATGATATATGCTCATGACAAAGATAGTTATTTGATTATTTAAACATGAAAATTAAAATGGCTAAGTTCGGTACATGTATACCAATTCAAGTTATGATGTGACTGTATAATAGATGCAATGCATGATGTAAATAGCAATACATTTCTTAATTGACCGTCAATGCAAATATGGATTCTTATATAAATTTTTGATGTATCTGCATCAATATGTGTTATTGAGGAACTAACCTACAGGATGATGAGCTATGTGATAGCCAAATGACTATAGTATTGAGGTAATTGGGATGTCGTAGAAATCAAGAAGATATTGTATGCTATAAGTTGTACTTACTCTTTAATTTATGATTCGAAATATTACTATGATCTATGGTAAGTGTGGTTTTGACAGGATGCACAACTTACCCAGAGTGGATGTTTGATGACGTGACTCTAAGAATAGTAGTTGCACAGTATGGCTCGATATAGGGTGTTGACCCTAGTTCTATGAGGAGGGGTGGAGGTATTTCCCACTGTTTATCCTCCGAAACGTAGAGTCGTGGTAGGGTTGTGTGAAGTCACGCTCCCCTAGACGTGTGATGACGATTGCTAGTTTCCTGTTGGGGAAGCTTGGTCAATATGTATGACACTTCCACTTATGGGTTCTATCTGGAGTTAGGTCAATATAGTTGATGCTCCAGCTTAGTCCAACAGAGGAAAGGATAGGATGGAAGATGGAAGTAGGTTAGGAGGGAAGGATGCTTCGATGTTAGTTGAGAATACTGATTGGGGATGAGAGATGCCACTATTGTTTACTCACTTGGTTCCTACCATGTTTAAAACCCTCTTTGATTTCCTATTGATATTTTAAGTGTGACAATGATTTATTGATGAATTGGTGTAATTTAGTTAGTTAAAATTATTAAATGATGCATTATTTGATCTGTTGTCCTACATGTCTTGGTGATCATATAGGAACTATGCACTAGAGGCAATGATTGTTTATTGTTAGTACATGCATAAGATATGTGTCCACTAGCTACGCACACATACCCTACCCATGCATACTAGTATAAGTAATTAATGTATTAATTATTAAAATAAATTATTAAATATTTAATTGAATGTTTATTGAATATGCAAATTATATTGCATACAAATATCTAGAAGCATTAAATACTTTCTTGACTTTGATAGATGGTGGGTGTGATGAATTGAATGAGCATGGTGGAGTGTTATATACATTTTGAAGAAAATTATCAAATAACATTTATTATCTAGCATGAGAATAATGACATTTTATTTTGTTTATTTTTGTTTAATGCAAGTCATTTAGTTTTAGTTTTATTTTAATATTTTCCCAAAATATCTAGATAAGGAAGGTTGATGGATGGTAATGAGGGGGGTTGAGGAGACTTGGGGAAGTGTGTATGGAAACTTGATAAATAGGGAGAAGAAGTAGAGAGGATGGGGATGGAGAGGTTGGAGCATGATGAGAGGTTGTGAAATTTTTGGAAGATAATTCTTGTGATAGTTTTCTTTGAGCATTTGTGCTTTGTTGTTCTTGGAGTCACGAGCACGGAGGGCCAAGAAACCGAAAGGTTTTTTGGAGCTAGGAAGCTGACTAGGCTCCTAGTTGGCGGGAAGGATTCCATTGTTTCACTCTAGGCAAGCGAGAAAAGAATACTTGGAAGCGCCCAGGACTACATTACAACTAATTTGCTTCTACAAACTAAGGATGAGGTATTTTTCAGTGATATTTGGTTATTGATATTTTGTATATACTTTTGTTTTATGTTCTAAATAATAGAGTTAACATATCACTTATTTCATCATGTTATTAAAGTTATCATTGAGCAAATGTAGAATAATTGTATAAAATAAAAATGGAATTATGTTAAAACGAAGTTGTTATTGTGTATGTATTTAATAAATGATTATTTGCTTAGCATCTTGTACATGGGTGCTACATGAGTAGTTATCAAAAATATCAGTTATATGCATCAATGAACCAATCATCTAATGTCACCACAACATTTAAACCATGATTCAAGACAACGAACTGTAGAAGATTGTTCTGGTACCATCACAATAGAAAACAAAATATAAGCGCAACATATCCTTTATAGCTCCACAAGTATACAAAGGGGTCCCACCTGCTAGTTTATTATTAATATAAATAAATAATAGATCTTGGAAATCATTTGCGAGCATAGTATTCATCGTTGTGTTTTAAGTGTCAACAGGCACTATATTCGATAATACATTTATACCCCATATTGAACAATGCCATGTTCAAATAGTAATTATACTATCGATCATAATATTATCCTAAGTAGGATTGACATGTGATGATATCACCTTTTCAACTTGGTTTTAATAAATAACATATATCTCAAACAACAATAAATTTATAATAAAACAAGGGTTGCATGGCAACTTAGTCCCTGCCAAGTAGATTTGGAAATGTAATCATTAAACTCGCTATTGTGTTAAAGTATTAATTTGAAAATATGTTATCATATAAACTATATCAACTAAAGTATTAAAATACAAAGTATCAAATTTTAATAAAAAAAAAAAAATTACCCAACCATTCTAAATAACTCATATAATTCAAATCCAAAGGGGGGTAAGGTATGTATACCTCTGTATAAAATCTCTGGGTGAAGAGGGTCCCTTGTCCCACAAACAAGGGAGAATCATACACCAATTTGGTGTGGCTTAGCCCCCACCTTAAAAATAGATTATTATTATTATTATTATATTATTATTCTTTAATAATGCAATAATAATAATATAATATTATTAATTTGAAAAATATTATTATTTAAAATTATATAACTTAAAATATTATTAAAAAAATAATATCGTATTAACCATATAATAAAATAAAGTATTAAGATATAAAGTATACAATTTTAACAAAATAAAATTTACCCAATCATCTTAAATAACCCATATAATATTACTCTTTGATAATTTAAATAACCCATATAATATTACTCTTTGATGATTTAAATAACCCATATGATATTACTCTTTGATAATGCCTGGTTGGAAATAACGTGTGTTACGACTTTTTAACCATGTTTTGGAAAATAATCAAACCAAAAGCAACTCTTTACCGAGTTGAAAGGAACCCTTCAATATAATATGTTAGTGTCATTTATAACACCGTGTTATGTAAAAATATTTTCAGTTCCTTCAATTAATATCGTGCCGACAGCAAGGGCAGGCGAGTTCGGTTCACAGGGAAAGGTGATGAAGACAGTAAATAGGTATATCTATACGATCACTACAGAAGCGTTGGAAGGTGAGTTCACGTTTTAATCTTGAAATTGATTTAAATTGATGGCGATCCACGCAATGCAATTGGTGGAAATTCACAAGGATCTATAAACTAAATCAAAGAAAATCATTCCTATACATAATAGAATTTATGAACTACCTACGCATCGGTAATAAGAAGTTCATTTTTAATAACCAATAGGATTATCTAAAAACGTTTTCAAAACTTGGCAAACGCTCACAAACTTTTAGTCAACCATAGGATTAATAGGCAGTCAACAACTTATGGAATGCTATAGTCCCTCGGGCAAGGACTAACAACACAATTTGTTTCCTTAATTTTCAATTTTAATATTTTTGGGATCAATGTTTTGGTGACAGATTTTTCTTAGATCCATTACATATATTTTTAAATAAACATTTTGATTAAACTATTATGATTCTCATCATTAGAATGAATGATTATAATAGCGTTATCTTAAACTTCAATTTAGTAAAATTATTTGAAAATACTAAAATAATAGAAAAACTAATAAGAAACAATGTACCATCTATTTTTATAGAAAAACTAGTAAGAAACAATGTACCATCTATTCTATTTTTATGTTTGTTTAAAATTATATTAGAAAATCAATATATTTATATAAAGTAATAATATATAATATATAATAATAATAATCTATTTTTAAGGTCACTATCAAGCCACATCAAATTGGTGTATGAGATCTTCTTGCTTGTGGGACAAGGGATCCCCTTTCCTTCAATGATTTGACTGGTAAAGTCTACATACCCTACTCAGCTCTGACTTTGAACTTGTGACATCTTAAGAGGAAACATATGTTCTTAACCATTAGACCCACTAAAACTGTATATATAAAGTAATATATATATATATTAAAATAATATTATTTTACTATCCAAAAAAAATATATTTACATCAAAGTAATATATATTTTTTAAAGTAATATTATTTTACTATCCAAAAAATTATTATTAAAATACATATCTAAAAATAAAAACAATCTTCACCTGTAGTGGGACGGTCTGAGGATGGGTTTGTGCGAAAACCCTAGCCGCGGGGAGCCTCAATTTCTTTCCGTTCTTTCTCCCTTCGTTTCCCAGCGTTGTAGTTTTTTCCTAGTCTCTAGGTGTGGCGAGAGGTCTTTCTGGTGTTAGCTAGAAGACGGTTTATACATTTCCTTTTCCCTGCAGTTTGTTTTTTGCGGTTAGGTATAATAGATGATCTGGTAGACTACCGGTATGATCAACTGGATGGACAAATCATTTGGAATCTGCCAAATGGCTTTCCATATGACAATGGCTCTCCGTTTTTGTCGCCTCCTATCGGGTGCTTGGGGTAGGCTCTTTCGCGAGACCCAGCTCGTGACTCTTCTTTGGGTCCACAATTGTTTGATCTCGGTGGGAAGCATGTTGCTTCAGATGTTGAAGTTGTGCTTTGGGGGGGTTTCTCGAAACACTTCATAAGTCCTCTCATATCTTTGGAGTGTTGAGCATGTTCCTGTCGTCCAATAACAAGTCCCTTCTTTTTATTTAAGGTTCGAAGAGAATTAGTATTTCTAGTCTTTGGGTCAGTTTCCTCTTTTTGGGCATTTGGAAAATGTTATGGTTTTTCTTGCTCTCCCTAGTCCGATAAGTCCTGTACGTAGTCATTTCCCTCTATTTTCCTCCCCCACTTTCCTCGAGCCCAATTTTCCTTCCACCTTGGATCTGAACGACTTCTTGGCCCTCCCTTCTTCCCCTTGTGCCACTGATTTGGAAGCACCTTTTTGTTCCTCTTCTCCTCCCTAGTCCAACAGTCCAAACCCTAGACTTCTTGCGTATGGGGTATTCGAAGGCAGTCCCTCGGATATGAAATGAAAGAAATCCTTCCGAGGAGTTACTTTGGTCGCTCGGACACACTCTTTATCCCTTGGGGACGACGTCATGATCCCAGAGGCCCCACATCAAGCTGTTAAGGCAGCTGTGGGTCATGCAAACGACCAACATTTAGGTATAGGCGACCTAAAAGATTGGGTTTCTTTAACTTGGAAGGATTTGGGGATTCAATTAGCTTCAGTTCATAATCTTCAAAAAGGGTGGTTCATGTTCAAATTTCAGTCTGCCTCGAATGCAAGCAGGATTTTGAGAGACCCCTGATGCCTAGATTTGAGTACACTATTACTGAAGAGGTGGAATCCCTTCTTTGATGAAAATAACGATAGGATTGATGAACTTATGATATGGGTTTGGATACCAGGCCTGTCGCTGAAATGATGGAGTTGGAAATGCTTCGATAAAATTGGTAATACCCTTGGTACTTGCATGGATGTAGATATGTATTTTTCTTCCATAGAAAAAATGCCGGTGGCCTGGATCTTAGTATCTCTAAATATGAGAAAGGGCCTCTCGGACACGCTAGAGCTCACTCATGGCAGATTATTGTTCAGGAACCCTCTCGATTACGAGTGCATTCCCTTCAATTGCCATAGACGCTACAAGCATAGTCACAGGGTTGCAGATTGCTCCCTACCATTGAAGCGTAGGGATTTTCATGTGCAGAGCTCAAGGCTAAGGACTACACCTTCTTTTTGACCTAGTCAGGGTGTGGTGTCACCCCAACTTCATTCGAGAGCCCCGATACGGAATTAGAGAGAGGTCTCTACTAAAAAGGTCATGGATCATTCTCAGCAGGGGTCAAAGCTACCACTTCATTTTTTACAAAGGTCGAGAGGAAGCGACAAGTTCAAGAAGTGATTTCTTCTGATCTATAGATCTATATTAAAAAGGGGGTCAATGATCACTTGGGTATGCCCCCTCTTCCTCCTTTCTCTATAAATTTTATTTTTCATTACGGGCTTAAATATGTTAAAAGATATCCCCTCCCTCCCCTTTGCATTGACAAACTCTTCTCCCTTCTCCATTGGCCCTCCTCTTTCTTGTCTTTCTTTCGCTCGATTCCCTATCCCTTCCACGCTACCTCCCCTTTCCCAAATTCAAGACTCTTCTTTGTTGTCAGATGAAGAATATATTTTCTACCATTTGAGGTTCATATCGATACCTTCCTTAGCTCGTTCAGATCCCCCTCCCCCGATTCTGGATTTAAACCCAAATTTGGGTACCAACTTCAAAGGGAGGGGTAGAAAATCCTTCCTTTCCAAATCACAATCCCAAGCAGTCGTTGATGTGGTGGTTGTCAAACAACTCTCTATCACTAAGGAACTTAGAGAAATTCCAACCCCGGAAGGGGTTTCATAATGAAATTGCTCTCCTTAAATTGTGGGGGGTTGGCGAGTCCCTCTAAGTGTCTCACCCTCCAAAGGTTGTTGGACATTATGCATCATGGTGTTGTTTTGTTCCAAGAAACCCTTGGGGAAGCAACCATGGTTGTTATTTTGTTGGAAAGTATCTTTAAGGGTTTATGTTTGTTTGGTTTGGATTCTTTTGGCTGCTTGAGAGCTCTCGCAATGGGATGGAACCCAAAATCCATCAAGCTCGAAAATTATTTGGGTTTCAACTCAGACCAAAGTATGTTTGTTTTTTTCTAAGAGTTGGGATAATATTCCATGGTCTTCAACATTTACGGTCCTACTCAAGACCTTCCCCAGTTTTGGAACACCCTCCTAGCAAAAACTTTTCTAAAGATACTTTTCTCATTTTGGGAGGTGACCTAAACTTCTCCATAGGAGTGGTTGGTTCTTAGGGAGAGAGGGCTCATGATGAATCCCTTTCATATTACTTTGTTCATAATCACCTGCGATAAGATCACATAGCAAAGAGACTGGACCGTTTTTTGATCTAAAGCTTGCGGGTGGAAGATCCCTTTCTATTCAGAAAATGGGCAGGATTAGGACGAGAATCATACCATTATACAATCTTTTTGGAAATAGTAAGAGCCTCCAGAAAACCAACAAACCCTTTCAAATTTAATTATGTTGGGTTAAAAGAAGAAAGTTTTATAAAACTACTAACGCAATTTTGGACTCCAATTGGGCCAATAGAGAGGGAAAATGTTCAATTTGAAAGGAATTTAAAACCTTAAAAATCGCTACAAAATCTTGGGCTAAAAGGAAAAAGAAAAAGTTAGAACAATACATAATTGTAACAACCCTAATTAACTATTTAATTATCATGAATGATTAATATTAATTTAATTAATTGTTAAAATATATTTTTGGAGACTTTATTATAATATTATTAAAATGGGAAGTTGAAGCAATTAATGCGAGGGATAATGTGGTTGAGGAATTAATGGGGGATAAGGCGGTTGCAGAAATGGAAGGAGGGGGTGGGATTCGAGGGAGGAGGATAAGGGAAGGGAACAACTTGGGGAAGAGAATCTTTTGTTTTTTGTGAAGGTAAGAAAATTTGGGGGAAGAAGTAGGAAGAAAGGAAAGAAGGAGTGGGAGTGAATAGTTTTGCTTGAGGACTCTCATAGGGGCACAGTTGTTGCTGGGAGTTTTGGGCTCGGGGGCCAGGAAAATGAAAGGATTCCTGGAGCTAGGGAGCGAGAGAGGTTGTTCCTAGTTGGTTGGAAGGTTAATACTCAGTTTGGGTAGGATCAACATCATCAACAACATCATCAACCAGGAAAGAGATAAAACAACTAAGGTTCAGGTTGAGGTAAACACCTTATGAATTATATGCTTGTTGTTATCATTATATTGTTGTTAACTATTATACTATTGTTAAATATTATACTATTGTTAGTATTATACTATTGTTAGTATGCTCACAAACTATCAATTATTATGTTGGTAGATAGTATTATATTGTTGTTAGTATGTTCATAAACTGTCAATTATTATGTAGCAATAATTAAAGAAGTAGATTAGAAATAATTTGTGTATTTATATTTATTTTTATTAGGCTCTCTAATTTCAGGCCTTACAAATGGTATGAGAGCTCGGTTTCAAAACTGAAACCTTGGGCTTGAACAACCACTTAGTTGTGAAAACTAGTTCCTAAGATAACATGTGACCTACAACCTGAACCTTGGACAGGTTCATGGAGTTACCCTTTGTTTACAACCCTTAATTAAATGAGAAATAACCCA
>ML778258.1:2000153-2012858 GCA_009831015.1 Picea engelmannii
AAAATTAAGTTTGAAATTTCTTAAGAAAATTATTTTTTTTTGGTAAATTCGAAATTGGAAAATTTTTTCCATTTATTCCAATTCCGAATTTCGAATTTAGTTCATTGTAATTAATGATTATGACTATTGGGCAAAAGTCTGATTTGACCCAACTAACTACTTGACTATGACACTTGTATGAAACAAAATATTTTATAATTGTTGTTGAAGGACAAATGGAGCATCCATGTTAAAATCAACTAACCATGACTCCATAAGTGGGGAACATGTTGGAACTACCTTAGGGCTGATTGTTAAAGGTGGAAAATCTAGAATTTGGCCATTGACAGCCCCTGAAAATCAGGGATTTGGAAAGCTGCAAAAATTCCCAAGGGGGAAAAGACCTAGGCACTTTTTCTTTTGGATATATAGCATATGTGAGGAGGTAAGATGCTCCCTAGTATGCTGGGGGGGAATTATCGATCTCTTGTTATTATGAACACCGATTTCTAGGTGTGAGGCAAGGATAAGTTGATGAGACTAAAAGTCTATTATGGGGAAGAAGTTTCGAATTCACCCTCATGGATTCATGGTCAGGCTAGGGGGAGAACGGGAAAAGTGTTTTGGTTGTTTTGTTCTAAGGTTGGGAGGAACGTGGTTGTTCCTTTTGTTATTCATCAACTATTGAGATATGTTATCCTATTCTTTTCTCTGGTTGAATGTTATATGGTTAAATAACTGATAGAATGCATCTGTTAATTCTGAATAGAAATAATACTATGGAAGAAAGATCGAATTGAATGTTATCGAACTTAAGGACTGACAAAATGATTCTAAACTAGTTCTGAATGGATTATCTCTGTTGTATCTTATTGCTGAATGAATGCTAATTTTCGTAGATATACTAGTTGAAATAATATGCCTCGTCAAGATTTTGGAAGAATAGCTCTCTGGGTTAGATTACTGTTGTAATGAGATAAAACTATAGGTGAAAACCCCACAACTAAATTGTATTTGTAGATTAAAACTATATATGTACGCAATGTGAACGGAAAACAAATCATGTAGATATATATATATATATATATATATATATATAGAGAGAGAGAGAGACGTATTATTACATTCCTGTAGGTAAATGTATACACACAAACATAGTAGTTAATTGAGATTCCTTTCATGTACAAGATAAATTGAAATCAAGGTGAAACTCTATATATGTAGGGAATAGAAGAAAATTATACATTCACGTCTTACTGTAGGGAAACATTTACAGAGTCACAACCTTCACAAAATATCGAAGTAAGGTAAGATAACATTGAATATTCATATAGCGTTATATATATATATATTATGAAAATATATACGTATAGGTCTCTACAACACTTTGACATTCTAGTTTCTTTTCGTTGAGATTCGATTTAAAAATAGGGATGTAGACCTTCAGAAATATATAAGTTTAATCCCATACAATGCATGATTGTAAGTTCACACTATACAGACAATAGATATTGAAATACAATAGAAGACAACAGTCTAACTAAGACTTAGTAGAATTTCTGGAATACAAAATGACAAAAAAAAAATAGTATGCAAAATCGAAATAAGATCCAAGGAAAAAAAAATTCAAGAAAGAATAATTGTCCATAGAGGCATATTGGATTTCGTTTCTGAATCATTCCTTTAACAGATCCATTGCTTGAATAGAATGACTATTTGTATTTCCATTCCAAAATCGATTATACAACTATTAAACCATAGCCATATTCTAAATTATGCAATTTAGTCAGATACACATCCATAAGGTTATGATCCTTATGCCTTCTGATTTAATTTTGAAAGTACAGAGTTAAAAGACTTGGCTATTTTTTTAATGAACTCTCTGTCACCACGATGTTAACCTCTGGTTTAAAATTGTATCAGCTCATAGAAAAACTAGGGCACACCTTTGAGGGCAGCGAATTGAAACCCAAATACCTTTTGAGCTTTTGATGGGATTCGTCATTTGGATTTGTGCACAGTCAAAGCCCCCTGCAAGGAAATTTCAAAGTTTACATTAATATTACACTATAGAAATAAGATGGATAAAATTTCAACAAAATTAAAAATTGACAGAAAGAAATTATTATAGAGTAGTACTTAACTCAAGCCCGTAGGGTAGGCCGACCCTCCTTTGTGCATGCTTAAGGATGCCACCCATGAGCCTAGAACGGGTGGAAGGGGAAAGGTCCACCTGATGGGTACCCTCGCAGCCAAAGGGGCCCGTCATTAGTGTTGGTACCAATCACGTAGTCAATTTGTTTATGAAATGAATTAAACAACAATGCTAACAACTAACATACAAATTGTATAAAATCATGTTGTGCGAGTGGATTGAGGGCACAGTGTAAACATTACACATGAAATAAAGGCTATAAGAAAATATTGAGTTCAAACACTTCCTGAACCGATTATCTATGTAGAGGGATTTTTTTGTCAATGATAGATGCAAAGTTAATCTTTTTCTAAATTCGAATGGAGAAACTTACACGCAGACCACAATAATCACAAAGAAAAATATAATTAACACAAGAAGTTCCACAAACTTGAGCATGGTATGTCGTGGGGGTTTTTGTTTGGTGGGCTGATCGAAAACACAAAAATCGCTTTCCTTTAACTAAATTGGACAAGAATGCAATTACCTTAACGAAGGCATTATATGTGTGAGTACTCGCTAAAGGTTTATTGGTGATTTCAAAGGAATGGATTAGTTATTTATAAAGAGAAAGAAACAACATACAACATATTATGCTATGCACAGAGTGAAACTGTGACAGCCCCAAAAATAAAATATTTTTGAAATTTAAAATTGCTGGAAATTTATTCTGTTTTTAGTAAATTCAAATTTGGAGAATTTTTGCCATTTATGGCAATTCCAAATTTTGAATTTGGTAATTGTAATTAATTATTTTGACTATTGGGCAGAGACCTGATTTGACCCAACTAAGTATTTGACTATGACACTTGTGTGGAAACATAATATTTTATATTGATTGTAGGAGGACAAATGGAACAACCATGTTAAATTTAGCTGACCATGAATCCATGAGTGGGGAACATGTTGGAACTACCTCTGGGCTGATTATTACAAGTGGCAAATTAGTGATTTGGCCATTGGTAGCCCCCTAAAAATCAGGGATTTAGAAAGATGTGAAAATTCCCAAGGGAGGGAAAAGACCTGGGCAAATGATAAATAACATATGAGAGGAGGCAGGATGCTACCAAGTATGCTGGGAAAGAATACTTTTGATTTACTTGTTGTTATGAACACTGCTTGAGTGTGAGGAAAGGGAAAACTATTGGAGCTGTAGGACATTGCTGAAGAGAAGCCTTTCCAAGTTCTCCCTCATGGATTCATGGTCAGGCTAGGGGATAAATCGGGAAAGAAATTTTTACTACCTATTCTACGGTTGGGAGGAATGTGGTTGCTCCATTTGCCTTCCCGCAAAACTGGTTCATATATGTTGATCTACTCCTTCTCTGTCTTAAATAATCATTTATACTGATGATATGTATATGTTAATTATGTATTGAATTACTTCCATGGGAGAAATATGTTGTGTCATAATCCATTTCTGTAATAGGATAAACTTGTTGGTTTGTAATGATTTCACCGCTTTATGATGGTGGATCGATGGCCATCTTGTCCCTTCAAGATGTGAGGGTTCACTGTCAAGTAGTGGCTGCCTTAGCCTTTGCAGGCCACCAAATACCATCACCGCCCTCATTTAATTTTTCCTAAGGTCCAAGGGGCAAGTTTTGTTCCCATAAGTACTTGAATCATATTGTAATTACAGACACAGAGGGTGAGATAGCTTGAAATCATTTCCTGAATTGATTGGGTTATTCCCTGTTTTTGAGGTTTGCTCTGCGATTATGATTTTTTGTTATTGAGTTTGTAAAATCATTTTTATTTCTTGATGAATTCATTTTTTTTTAGCAAAAACAGTAATTATTTGTTTTTACCAATTACGAACTCGGTCATTTATTTATTCTGAGTTTATCTATTGCAGCGTGTAATTTTAAAAAGAGATTAAATACAAAATTGTTATTTCATCATTCGGGACATGCTTGTTACATATATGCGGAGTTACTTTGCCTTACCAAACATCAAAACCCAAAATTGTTGGGCCCACACCCTAATCTCATTTCGCAATTCGACATTTCTTATTTCATTTTGTTTGCACGTCAGGTGTTCGTAAACCCCGAAATTCCGAACCCCGAAACCCCAAAGTGTTGGTCCCACATTCCATTCACATTTTCACAATTTGGGAGTTGTTGTATGTTGGTGTTTGGCATTTGAAATCATGAAATCCCGAACCCTGAAACCCCTAAATGTTGGGCCCACAATATTTCGACATTTCGCGATTTGGAAAACAGTGTGGTCTTTTGTTTTTTTTGTGTTCAGCATTTGTAATCATCGAAACCCGATTGACCTCTGTTTTTCCACAAAAATGTAGGAACATAGTAGGAATTATTTGTTATAGGAACAATTCTAATACTGTAATGAATGGACTGGTAGAAACGATGGAGGATCTTGATCTAGGATAGAGGTAGAATAGAAGTAACAGATCATATTACAAGTCACTATGTACAGGGCATGACAAGTACATAAATTATTGTATATGAAAGTATTAAACTAATTAAGAAAATTTTTAGCATGATTTTTTCTAAGAGTTTTGCTTGCCATGAGGTCATACACCTTTAAGTATTCAAAATTTCGTAATTAGACTATTGTTTAATGGCATAAACCGTAGAGAACAAGATCGGATCGTTCGAGTTAACTATGTTTGATGTGTAAGCTACTGGTGTGTAAGAATGAGACCCAAGTTAGGTAGATATACTTGTATGTTTATATTTTCTGTAAGTAAAGATCCAGGACCGTAGCACGTAACTGAGATTTCCAATTATTAAACCAAAATCAAGATGAAACTATACCTATGAAAGTGCATCGCTCTGTATATACATATTTAGAGAAAGATATAGGTTTGTACATACTTATAGGTGGAAATAAGTACAAATATTAATGGAGAGTTAAAGCAAATTCCCTACAGTAAGAATGATAATATACACCTTTATACACGCACATAGAAGACAGTCAAAATACCTACTATTCTAGCAGTCATGAAGATACAACCTTGCAATTAAAAGAATAACTAAATGTGAAGAACTGATTACTTTGAGAATCCCAGACTCCTTATCATTCCAACTACCGGATGTCGAAACACCGAAAATGGCTTAACGGTTATGGATCACCGTTAGACTCCATCCACGTGACCACCACTCTGTGACCACGCGCTTAATGTCAAAGCGCTACCACTTTTTCGTGATTCAGGGAATAATGTTGCAAGCGTTCCTCCTGTTCTAGGTCCTTCGAACTCTCGGACCCCAAAACACCGAAATCTCCCCCTTGAGAGATCAATGGTCTAGATTACTCTTGAAATGATGACCACGATCCCACTGGATCGATGATCCACAACCTTTCAAGATTTTCCCTGAACCTTGACCACTTGCCACGTGTCCTCCTTGATGAACGGTGTCGATCGTTTTGCAATTTCTCGAACCAGGAGTTTATGATGCAGCAACTCTAAAATCACTTGTGGCTCCAAACCCTGAACTCTAAAATAGAGAAGTTCAATGCCTTAGAGTGTTGGAAGACACTCGGCCTTAATCACCTCACTACTCTGCAAGATCCAACAACTCTTGCAACTTCGACACTTCTTCCACGAAGTGTTTCCACCGTTCATACGGCTCCTATCCTGGGGTGCTTCTAAGTTCTTAGATCCCTCGTAACTTGGTGCGATCCTATGGCTCTCGAGATTTCAGCACTTCTCCCTGAAGTGTCTCCACCGTTCTCTTCAGTTATTCTCTTGCACGACCACCCAGAGGTTAAACTCTGTGCGCCCAGATCCTTTCTCTGAACCTCAAGGGTTCCTTTGACCTAAGTTTAGATATTGCCTATATACATATAAGTATGTTGTGTAGTTTGAAAGTTAAGGGAAGTGATAGAATTATGGAAAGAATTTATCCACATAATCTTTTCTGTTCGAAGTAAACTAGACTGGTGTAATAATGTCATTATGGACAGAAATGTATCTTACCTTCTCTTAAATTCTAAAGCTTAAACGAAATTGAATTATGTCATAGAATTTTTTTTTTTATAGTGAATTTGAGGTACATTACATATGGTATCAGAGAAAAAGCTACAACACTGGGCCTAAACAGGGCCACATTAGCTACTTAGTATACATTCTGATGCATGTAAAACTAATAAATCTTATGGTTTCAGACAAAAATCCCTTTTTGTTTTTTTGTAAATTATGGCAGCTCAAGAGGGTGCAAAAATCAGGATGGAAGGAAATCCGTAGCAAGGACCTCTGGGAGATCCAAGACAGAATAGTGATGGAAGCTCACCCATGGAGGTGTTGGAAAAAATGAGGAATCTTATTGTTGAACTACATGTTTTCAAGGCTAACAATGAAAAATTGAAGAAAGCACAGCAGGAACAACAAGAGATAAATTAAGTCATGTTGCATAGTATAGTAACCAAGAAAAGCCCAAAAGACGATAACCACGACGAAGAAGTCAGAAAAAGGGCCTCCAATAATTCTGGACCGGAAACAGAAAAAGGAGACAGTTCATCTGAAGGGACACCTTCAGCTGAGGACAAAACTATACCAGACAGAAAAAGAAAACAAGTGGACCACCTTGAAGGAGAATTTAAAAAGATTAAACTAGCTACCTTTGATGGAGAATCTAGGACAGTAGAAGAAGTTGAGGTGTGGTTGTTGGACATCAAAACATACTTCCATATCTACAACTATTCCAGCAACATGAAGGTGAAGATGGCCATCTACAATCTGAAGGGTAAGGCCAGCATTTGGTGGCAGGACCTGAAATTGGCCAAGGGCCTAAAGGAGAAACAGTTCGAATGGTCCAACTTTAAGAAGTATTTCAAGAAAAAATACATTTATGAAAGCTATTATGAAATTAAGACGAAAGAATTTTACGAGTTACGAATCATACATATGACGATGGAGGACCTCATAAATAAATTTCTGGAACTACTAAGGTTCGTAACATACATCCGGGAGGATAAGGTAAAAATCCAGCGATTCTTAAGTTGTTTACCATAGGCCTACCGGGACATAATTGAGTTTGACAGCCCCAAATCCTTGAGTGAGGTATTCAAGAAAGCACGAATGTGATATGACTAGTATAAACAACGGGTAGAGTTTCCCAAGACCTGGAAGGATAAGAAGCAAGATCGAATGAACCAGCAGAAGAAGGGATACCAGCCAACTCCTTATCGGAATGCAACAAAAAGTTTCCCAAAGAAGGATTTTCACTCCAATCATCTGAATACGCAAGGTAGCAGTAAACGAGTAAACATAGGAATGAAGAAGTTTGGGGACAACTCCCGCAAGCCATTAAAGTGTTGGGAGTGTGGAGAGCCTCATCTAACGAGGAACTGTCCACATTTAATTGCAGCAAACATAACTTCTATTCACAATTTGCAGGAAGCCTCGACAGTGGGAGACGTGGGCAGAAGTCTGTATCGAATAATGCAGCTATAGATGGTTGACAAGCTAACCACCAGTCCTCGATGGTAGAAATCGAAGATAAAATCAATGACACTCGAGTTTCTATTTTAATTTATCTTGGAGCTACATTAAGTTATATTACTCCGGATGTAGTAGATTCGAATAAACTTAAGAAACTGAAGCACGCAAAATCATGGCTTGTACAACTAGCAACATGCACTAAAAGGAAAGTAGTTCACTTTATTTATGATCTTGAGTTCATCTTAGATGGACAAAAGATATGGACCAATATGAACATCCTACCACTAGGATCTTATGATATGATTATCGGGATGGATTGGTTGGAACAACACAAAGTAGTACTAGACTATTATACAAAGATACTTAGCTATAAAGATAATTTTGGCACTGTTAGAACAGTAGAAGGAATACCGAAACTTGTATTAGTCAGAGAAGTTTCAGCGATGCAACTCAAGAAATGTATTAGAAAGTGATGTCAAGTTTACACCATCCAAGTGACGAATCTATTATAAAAAGAAGATAAGCCCAAGTTAGAAGACTTTGTTGTACTACGCGAATTCAGAGACATGTTTGTGGATGAGATACTAGAATCACCTCCTAGAAGGGAAATAGATTTCTCCATAGACTTACTACCCAGATCAACCCCTATCTCAAAAGCACCCTACCGAATGAGTCTACCAAAACTGACAGAATTAAAAATACAATTACAGGAGTTGTTGGACAAAGAGTATATCAGACCGAGTGTCTCACCATGGGGAGCACCAATCATCTTTGTGAAAAAGAATGATGGTACTCTAAGACTATGTATCGATTATAGACAACTGAAAAAAATGACCATTAAGAACAAATACCCCTTACCTAGGATAAATGATCTGTTCGATCAAGTTGGTGGGGCCAAGATCTTTTCAAAATTGGATTTATGATCCGATTATCATCAAGTTAGGATAAAGGAAGAGGACATAAACAAAACAAATTTTTGAACAAGATACGAACATTATGATTTTGTAGTCATACTTTTCGGACTCACTAACGCACCAGCCACATTTATGTGCTTGATGAAACAACATTTTCAGTCAGTACTTAGACAAGTCTATAGTAGTATTTATCGACGATATTTTGGTCTATTCTAAAATGGAGGAGGAACATGATGAACACTTAAGAATAGCTCTGCAAACATTAAGGAAACACAAACTATACGCAAAATTCGACAAATGTGACTTTTATCAAAAAGAAATACAATATTTAGGAGATGTCATTTCCTCGGAAGGTATTGTCGTAGACCCAGAAAAGATAAAAGCCATTATGGAATGGCCAGTACCTAAGGATGTGGCAGATATCCAGTCATTCATGGGAATCAATGGATATTATCGCAGATTTATAGAAGGGTTTTCCAAGATAGCCTACCCTATCACATCATTACAAAAAAAGGGACCAATTTTAACTGGTCGCAAAAGTCTCAAGACATTTTTAACAAGCTGAAACAATTATTGACATCGGCGCCCATTTTGAAGGTAGAAGACCTAGATAAAGACTTCATAGTATGTGTTGATGCAAGTAAAGAGGGACTAGGTGGTGTTCTAACTCAAGAAGGGAACGCGATTTGTTACAGGTCCTGGAAATTAAAAGAACACGAGTGAAATTATGTCACTCATGACTTAGAATTGGCAACAGTAATACATGCCTTAAAAATGTGGCGACACTATATAATGGGAAAAAAAATCCTACTATTGACGGATAATAGCGGGGTGAAATATTTGTTTAACCAACCAGATCTTAATGCAAGAAAAGCAAGGTGGCTAGCCTTCTTGAGAAAATTCAACTTCGAGGTCAGACATATCAAGGGTAAGGAAAATAAAGTAGCAGACACTTTAAGCAGAAGAGTCCATGGGTTATTTGAGATAAACATCAGCAGGGCAGAATGTGATCTGGAACAATGAATAAGGATGACAGGTATTAACGACGAAAATTACACTAAAATAATGACATAATTACAAAATAGTATCGCCATCTCTGACAAACCAGATCTAAGCATCGACAAGAAAGGACTATTATGACTTAAAAATAGACTTTGCATACCAGATTCAACAAAATTGAAATCAACAATTTTGGACGAAGTGCATAAGAAACAGTATTCTCTCCATCTAGGTTACCAAAAAACAATAACAACACTTAGAAAACTATTTTTTTGGCTTAGTATGAAGAGCAAAACAATAGAATATTTGTCTAGGTGCCAAGATTATCAGCAGGTTAAGGCCGAGCACCACCATCCAGCTGAACTACTACAGCCATTACCAGTACCAGAATGGAAATGGGAGACTATATCACTAGACTTTATAATAGATTTGCCTAAAACTCAGAAACATAATGATTCTATCATGGTTGTAATCGATAAACTCAGTAAGACTACACACTTTATTCCTATAAAGTCTACTTTTAAAGCTATAAACATTGCTGAAATATTCATGAAAGAAATTTTTAGACTACATGGTATTCCTAAAATGGTGATTTCAGATAGAGACGTAAAATTTACATCTGCTTTTTGGAAGGAATTGTTTGCAGGGATAAACACTAACTTGAATTTCAGTACAAGCTATCATCCACAAACAGATGGACAGACTGAAAGGACAAACCAAATCATAGAGGATATGCTTCGCATGTATGTAAGAACAAAACCAAGCAAGTGGTAAGACTACCTGCACTTGGTAGAATTTGCATATAACAATGGGTACCAAACTTTGGCTAAGTTGAGCCCCTTCGAAATACTGTATGGCAGAAAGTGTATGACTAAAATTAGCTGGGTTAACCCAGCTGATAGACCCATGATTGGACAAGAGATGCTCCAAGAAATGGAGAACATGGTAAGAAAGGTACAACAAAATTTCAAAGAAGCACAGGACAAACAAAAGAGCTATGCAAATAAAAAAAAAAGACACTTGGAATTTCAAGTAGGAGACCATGTTTATTTGAAGATCGGAGCCCGAAAGAGCTCGTTGAAGTTAGGGAAATGTTCCAAGATGGCACCTCGGTTTTGTGGGACCTTCGAGATACTAGCTCGAATTGGACCCGTAGCATATCAACTTGCACTTCAAACTAATCTAAGAATTCATAATGTATTTCATGTTTCGTTGCTGAAAAAGTATATTCATGACCCTAGTCATAGGATTGATTGGAACTTGGTGCGGGTGGAACCTGAAGGTGAGTTCCAAGTGGAACCCAAAGGTGAGTTCCAAGTGGATCCACTGCACATTCTGGACCGGAGAGAAATAGCACTTTGAAACAGAGCCATAACTCAGGTAAAGGTGCAATGGAAGAACTTTAGTCCTGAGGAGGCCACTTGGGAGTTGGAGGGAGATTTGCGGAAATCTCATCCAATATTGTTCCAGGAAAGGAATGAACACTGAGGATAGTGTTTTACTGAAGGGGGAAAGGATGTGACATCCCAAAAAATAAAATATTTTTGAAATCTAAAATTGCTGGAAATTTATTCCGTTTTTAGTAAATTCGAATTTGAAAAATTTCTGCCATTTATGGCAATTCTGAATTCCAAATTTGGTAATTGTAATTAATTATTTTGACTGTTGGGTAGAGACCTGATTTGACCCAACTAACTATTTGACTATGAAACTTGTATGGAAACATAATATTTTATATTGATTCCAGGATGACAAATGGAACAACCATGTTAAATTTAGCTGACCATGACTCCATGAGTGGGGAACATGTTGGAACTACCTCTGGGATGATTATTACAAGTGGAAAATCAGTGATTTGGCCATTGGCTGCCCCTGAAAAATCAGGGATTTAGAAAACTACAAAAATTCCCAAGGGAGGGAAAAGACCTGGGCAAATGATAAATAACATATGAGAGGAGGCCAGACACAACCAAGTATGATGGGAAAGGAGACTTTTGATTTAATTGTTGTTATGAACACTGCTTGAGTGTGAGGCAAGGGAAAACTATTGGAGCTGTAGGACATTGCTGAAGAGAAGATTTTACAAGTTCACCCTCATGGATTCATGGTTAGGCTAGGGGGTGAATCGGGCAAGAAATTTTGGCTGCCTATTCTACGGTTGGGAGGAACATGGTTGTTCCCTTTGCCTTCCTGCAAAACTAGTTCAAATATGTTGATCTACTCCTTCTCTGTGTTAAATAATCATTTATACTGGTGATATGTATATGTTAATTCTGTATTGAAGTACTTCCATGGGAGAAGTCTGCCGTGTCATAATCCATTTCTGTAATAGGATAAACTGGTTGGTTTGTAATCATTTCACCTCTTTATGACAACAGATTGGTGGTCGTCTTGACCCTTCAAGACGTGAGGGTTCACTATCAAGCGGTCGTTGCCTTAGCCTTTGCAGGCCACCAAATACCATCACCGCCCTCATTTAATTTTTCCTATGGTCGAAGGGGCAAGTTTTGTTCCCATAACTACTTGAATCATCTTGTAATTATGCACATAGAGGGTGAGATAGCTTGACAACATTTCCTGAATTGATTGGGTTATTCCCCATTTTAGAGGTTTCCTTTGCGATTATGGTTTTTTGTTATTGAGTTTGTAAACTCATTTTTTATTTCTTGATAAATACATTTTTTTGAGCAAACATATCAATTATTTGTTTTTACCAATTATGAACCCAGTCATTTATTTATTCCGAGTTTATTTGTTGGAGCGTGTGATTTTAAAAAGAGATTAAATACAAAATTGATATTTCGACATTCGGGACATTCTTGTTCCATATATGCGGAGTTCCTTTGCCTTACCAAACACCGAAACTAGAAATTTTTGGGCCCACACCCTAATCTCATTTCGCAATTTGACATTTCTTATTTCATTTTGTTTGCGCGTCAGGTGTTCATAAACCCCGAAATTCCGAACCCCAAAACCTCGAAGTTCAGGTCCCACATTCCATTCACATTTTCGCAATTCAAGAGTTGTTGTATGTTGGTGTTTGACATTTGAAATCGTGAAATCCCTAACCCTAAAACCCTGAAGTGTTAGGCCCACAATCTTTTCGCATTTCACGATTTGTTGATTAAGGTTGGTTGTCATTGATGTCAACCCTTGAAGAAAGACCCATAGCACAAAGGTTTGGGTAATGGACCCAATAGTGTTTGATG
>ML778258.1:2021558-2036638 GCA_009831015.1 Picea engelmannii
GATGAGGGCTTTTGGTTGAGGTACATGTTGAGTACATGGTTGAGACAAGTAGTTGATGAGTTGGCGCACATACATGAGGTGTATAGTTGATGATGTTGGTACACATTGATGAGTCATAGTTGATGAGTAGTTGAAACATGATTCGTACATACTTGGCACATGGTTGGATGCACTTTTGTATGGTACAGGTTGATTACAGGTTGGTGCATGGTTAATGCACTTGTTTATGGTACAGGTTGATTATAGGTTGGTGCATGGTAGATGCACTTGTTTATGGTACAAGTTGATGCATGGTTGATGCATGGTTCAGATTTATTGGTACAGGTTTACAGCAGTATATCTCACAGTGATAGTGTGACAGTGGTTCCTACTTCTACTTGTACTTCAGGGTGGCAGGATGGGGCAAGGACAGGTGGTTGTAGCCACCTTTCGGTTGTAGCCGGAGAACATTGGGGGTTGTAGCCTCCTTCTAGTTGTAGACAGAGATTTGCGGAGTTGGAGCTTCCCTCAGGTTGTAGCCTGAGAAACTAGGAGGTTGGAGCCTCCTTCCTGTTGCAGCTGGAAAACAAAGGAAGTTGGTGCTTCCAATGAATGTAATTCTTCAAGACATATAAGAAATGGCATTGTATGGTTTTCTCCCGATTTGGGTTTCCACGTAAAACACTGGTGTGTTGTGCATGTGTGTGATTGTTTATTTATTACTGCTCATTATCGGATAATAAGTCTACATTGATATAACATTTGAAGAAAAAGGATTATAATTATGTTATTACTGATTCACCCCCCCTCTCAGTAATCCAATAGTTTATTTGTTGGAGCGTGTGATTTTAAAAAGAGATTAAATACAAAATTGATATTTCGACATTCGGGACTTGCTTGTTACATATATGCGGAGTTCCTTTGCCTTACCAAACACTGAAACCTGAAATTGTTCGGCCCACACCCTAATCTCATTGCACAATTCGACATTTCTTATTTCATTTTGTTTTCACGTCAAGTGTTCATAAACCCCAAAATTTTGAACCCCAAAACCCCGAACCCCAAAACCCTGAAGTGCTGGTACCACATTCCATTCACATTTTCGCAATTCAAGAGTTGTTGTATGTTGGTGTTTGACATTTGAAATCGCGAAATCCCTAACCATGAAACCCCGAAGTGCTAGGCCCACAATCTTTTCGCATTTTGCGATTCGACAAATAGCATGGTCTTTTGTTTTTTTTGTATTCGGCATTTGTAATCGCTGAAACCCGATTGACCTCTATTTTTCCATAAATCTGTAGGAGCATAGTAGGAATTATTTGTTATAGGAACAACTATAATACTGTAATGAATGGACTGGTAGAAATGATGGAGGATCTTCATCCGGTATAGAAGTAGAATAGAAGTAACAAATCATATTACAAGTCACTCTGTACAGGGCATGACAAGTACATAAATTATTGTATATGAAAGTATTAAACTAATTAAGCAAATTTTTAGCGCGTTTTTTTCTAAGAGTTCTTCTTTCCATGAGGTCATACACCTTTAAGTATTCGAAATTTTGTAATTATACTATTGTTTAATGGCATAAATAGTAGAGAGAAAGATGGGATCCTTTGAGTTAACTATGCTTGATGTGTAAGCTACTGCTGTGTAAGAATGAGACCCAAGTTCGGTAGATATACTTGCATGTTTATATTTTCTGTAAGTAAAGATGCAGGACCGTAGCACGTAACTGAGCTTTCCAATTATTAAACCAGAATCAAGATGAAACTATACCTATGACAGTGCATCGCTCTATATATATATTTAGAGAAAGCTATAGGTTTGTACATACTTATAGGTGGAAATAAGTACATATGTTAATGGAGAGTTAAAGCGAATTCCCTACAGTAAGAATGATAATATACGCCTTTATACGTGCACATAGTAGACAGTCAAAATACCTATTGTTCTAGTAGTCATGAAGATCCAACCTTGCAATTAAAAGCATAACTAAATGTGCAGAACTGATTACTTTGACAATCCCAGACTCCTTTCCCTTCCAACTCCCGGTCGCTGAAATGCCGAAAAGGGATTAACGGTTCTGGATCACCCTTAGACTTCATCCACGTGACCACCACACTGTGAACACACGCTTAACGTCAAAGCGCTACCGACATTTCACGATTCGGGGAATCACGATGCAAGCGTTCCTCCTGTTCTAGGTCCTTCGAACTCCCGGACCCTGAAACGTCAAAATCTCCCCCTTGAGAGATCAACGGTCAAGATTCCTCTTGAACCAACGACCATGATCCCACTTGATCGAAAATCCACAACCTTTCGGGATTTTCCCTGAACCTTGACCACTCACCACGTGTCCTCCTTGATGAACAGTGTCGATCATTTCGCAATTTCGCAAACTGAGAGTTCAGAATGCAGTGACTGCAAAATCACTTTCCGCTCCAAACCCTGAACTACGAAATAGCAAAATTCAATTTCTTAGAGTGTTGGAAGACACTCGGCCTTAATCTCCTCACTTCTCTGCAAGATCCAACGACTCTCGCAACTTTGGTAGTTATTCCACAAAATGTTTCCACCGTTCATAGGGCTCCTCTACTGGGGTGCTTCTAAGCACTTAAATCCCTCGTAACTTGGTGCGATACTATGGATCTCTAGATTTAGACACTTCTCCCCGAAGTGTCTCCACCATTCGCTTCAGCTGTTCTTCTACGCGACCACCCAGAGGTTAAACTCTTTGCACCCAGATCCTTTCTCTAAACCTCAAGGGTTCCTTCGACCTAAGTTTAGATATTGCCTATATACATATAAGTATGTTGGAGTAGTTTGAAAGTTAAGGTAAGTGATAGAATTATGGAAAGACTTTATCCACATAAGATTTTATGTTCGAAGTAAACTAGACTGGTGTAATAATGTCATTATGGACAGAAATGTATCTTACCTTCTCTTAAATTCTAAAGCTTAAACGAAATTGAATTATGTCATAGAAATTTTTTTTATATCGTGAATTCGAGGTACATCATAGAAACATTTAATTCCAGTCTAGGACCATGCATAACCTTACAAAAGACTTAACATCAAGCCTCAACCTACATATACAGAGAGACCATAAGGAATAACGATAATAGGAAATATGAAACCCTCAGATTGATTTTACCCATAAAAACTCGGCAGGTGTAAATTCTCTAAGTCAGAACAAGGGGATGGGATGCCGAGACCTCTCAGGAAGTTGGAGAATAAAACCACAGTAAGAATCCACTTATCTAGAAATGGGAACAACTCAGGAAAGTCACAAAGAGTAACTATAATGGGATATTTAAGTAAACACCAATAAGAATTTTATTACGAGAGTTCTTTCACTGTAATAATGGACCGAGCCTTTTTTTACAACCAAAATATAGTGATAATGTATGCTTACCAGAGAGGGTGAATGGAAATATCGACCGGATAACGATTTCCCCAAATCAACAGCCTTCACCTTTGATAAAATAATACACAAAACCTTTCAAAGGACTCCACAATAAAACAATAAACACCTTAAATCCTATGAGGAGCCTTAATTACATAGTGTAAATGTTGAGGGTATGAAGGGAATTCTAGCCATGTGATAAGGGTTGAGTTGGCATGACTATATTGGATGGAAAGCAAGGTGAGAACATCATAACTCGCACACACGGGACTGCCATTAATTGGTAGATGCAGATTCTTAACTCGTTCTGACAGTATACCATTCTTCCCTTATCAAGAAAATCACGAAGTTAATATCAGTCCCTTCATTGATACGACTAGTTGGACACGTCCACACCAACCATTCATTGTAGTTAACCCACCATTCATTTGAGACTTCATTGAGACAGTGTCTAGTTAATATCGAGTTAAACAAGGATTAGGGTGGAAATCGTTACCCAAAATTTTATGTAAATGGGAACTGGAAGTATACTAACCACGACTACTCTTAAGGGAATATGATTAACTCATAAGGCAATTTGTTTCTCTTTTAATGAGTTGGACCATACCAAATGATGCCAAACATCTTATATCAAACCTTTATATTCTGCTAAGGGATATAGTCCTGACTCCATTACTTTATATATGGTGTATGAATGTTATTCCAAGGTCAATTGAATAGTCTTGCGCACAAGCATAGGAACTCTCATTTAAAGGAGAGAGGTGGACTATAAGTCCTAAGTCTAAAATACTACACACACACACACACACACACACACACACACACACACACACACACACACACACACATATATATATATATGAGAGTAGTTTTAGAGTGAAGGGAAATGATAGAACTATGGATATTTATCCATATAAGTTTTTCTATTCAAAGTAAGTCAGACTGGTGTAGAAATATCTTCGTGTGGTACAAAATATATCTCATAGAGATTTATAACAGGAATGAAGATTCCTTCCCCTTTACTATGAATCTATTAAATTAATTTGGAGATTAATGTCCCTTAGAAAAAAAAAATTATGGAAAATTTGAGGTACATTACATATGGTATCAGAGCAAAGGTTACAACACTTGGACCTTGAACAGGGCCACATTATTTACTTGGCACGTATTTTTGTCTATGTAAAAACTAACAAACCATTATTGTTGCAAACAAAAAACTCTTTTTTATTTTGTGTTAATCATGGAAGCCCAAGATAACGCAGAAATCAAACTTGAGGGTAATCCTGAACAAATAACTCCTAAAGATCAAAGACATAATAATGATGGAAGCTCACCCACTGAAGTTATAGAAACGATGCAGAATATAATCATTGAGATGCAATTTTTCAAAGCATACAATGAGAAACTAAAGAAGGCACAACAGGAACAACAGGAAATAAATGAAGTCCTGTTGCACAGTATAGTGACAAAGAAAATCCCAAAGGACAATGACCATGAAGAAGAGGTCAGTAAAAGGGCCTCCAAGAATTGTGGTCCTGAAGCAGAAAAAAGGGACATCTCATTTGAAGGTACACCTTCAGCTAAAGATAAAACAAAAATAGACAGAAAAAGGAACCATGTAGATCACCTTAAGGGAGAATTTAAGAAAATCAAACCTGCTACCTTTGATGGGGAATCCAGAACAGGGGAGGAAGCTAAAGCATGGTTATTATACATCAATAAGTATTTCCAGATCTACAATTATTCCAGCAATATGAAGGTCATAATGGCCATCTATAATCCGAAAGGAAAAGCCAACATTGGTTGAAAGATCTGAAATTGGCCAAGGGCCTAAAAGAAAAACAGATGGAATGGTCAGACTTTAAGAAATACTTTAAGAAACAATACCTATCTGAAAGTTACTATGAAATGAAAGCCAAAGAATTTTATGAGCTACAACTTGGTCAAATGGTTATGGAGGATCTGATAAACAAATTCCTGGAATTACTAAGGTTCCTACCTTATATCTGAGAGGACAAAGTGAAAATCCAATGATTCCTAAGTTGTTTACCATAGTCTTACAAGGACATGATCGAATTTGATAATCCCAAGTCCTTGAGTGAAGTATTCACAAAAGCTTGAATGTGTTACGACCAATACAAACAACGGACATAATTTCCCAAGGCTTGGAAGGACAAGAAACAAGGACATGACCGAATGAACCAGCGGAAGAAGGGATACCAACCAACTCCTTATTGAAATGCAACAAAAATATTTCCAAGAAAAAATTTTCACTCCAACAATTGAAATACACAAGGAGGCGGTAAACCAGAAAATTTGGGAACAAAGAAGTTTGGGGATAGCCCGCGTGAGCCATTAAAATGCTGGGAATGTGGAGAACATCATCTAAGGAGGAACTGTCCACGTTTAATTTCAGCAAACATAACTACTATTCACAATTTGTAGGAATCATGTACAGTAGGGGATGTAGGCAGAAGCTTACATTGGATCAATGCAGTCATGGATGGCCGACAAGCTGACCACTAGTCTGTTGTGGTGGAAATTGAAGGTAAAATCAATAACACTCGATTTTTTGTTTTAATTGATACTGGAGCTACATTAAGTTATGTCACTCTTGGTATAGTAGGGTCAAATAAACTTAAGAAAATAAGAAATGCAAAGTCTTAGTTGGTACAACTAGCAACATGAACAAAAAGAAAAGTTGTCAATTTTATTTATGATTTTGAGTTCAGTTTAGGCAGTCAAAACATAAATACAACTATGAACATTCTACCATTAGGATCTTATGATGTAATTATTGGAATCGATTGGTTAGAAAAGCATAAAGAAGTGCTATATTGTTACGAAAAATCACTTAAGTATAAAGACGAAAATGACACGGTTAGGATAATTCAAGGCATACAAAAACTAGTCTCAATTAGACAGATTTCAGCAATGCATTTCAATAAATGCATGAGAAAGGGTTGTTAAGTTTATGCCATCCAAGTAACAAACCTACTAGAAAAAGAAAATAAACCCAACTTGGAGGATTTTGTTGTTTTGCATGATTTCAGAGACATGTTTGTTGACAAAATACCTGAATTACCCCCAAGAAGGGAGATAGACTTTTCTATTGACCTACTACATGGTTCATCCCCTATATCAAAAGCACATTACCGAATGAGTTTGTCGGAATTAACAGAACTAAAAATCCAACTACAAGAATTATTGGACAAAGAATATATTAGACCAAGTGTTTCACCATCGGGAGCACCAGTCCTTTTTGTGAAAAAGAAAGATGACACTCTAAGATTATGTATCGATTATAAACAATTAAACAAAAGGACTATTAAGAACAAGTATGCCTTACATAGGATAAATGATCTGTTCGATCAAGTAGGTGGGGAAAATATCTTTTTGAAGTTGGATTTAAGATCTATTTATCACCAAGTTAGGATAAACTATGAGGACATAAGAAAAACAACTTTTCGAACAAGATATGGAAGTTACAAATTTGTAGTTATACCTTTCGAACTCACTAAATTTAATAAGTGTAATTTTTGTCAGAAGAAAATACATTACCTAGGACATGTAATATCTGCAGAAGGCATTGCAGTCGATCCTGAGAAAATAAGAGCCATCATGGAATGGTCGGTACCTAAGGATGTAGCGTACATATGATCATCCATGGGAATCACTGGATATTACTTCAGATTTATAGAGGGATTTTTCAAAATTTCTTACCCTATCACATCGTTACAAAAGAAGGGGACCAAGTTTAACTGCTCATAGAAGTGTCAAGACAGTTTTAATAAGTTAAAGGAATTATTAACAACCCCACCCATTTTAAAAGTAGCAGATCCAGATAAAGACTTCACCGTCTGTGTAGATGCGAGTAAATAAGGACTAGATGGTGTCCTAACTCAAGAAGGACACATTACTTGTTATGATTCCCAAAAACTAAAGGAACACGAGCAAAACTACGTCACTCATGACTTAGAATTGGTAGCGGTAATACACACCTTCAAAATGTGGCAGCACTACATAATGGACATAAGATTTCTATTATTGACAGATAATAACAGTGTGAAATATTTGTTTAGTCAGCCAGACCTTAATGCAAGGCAAGCAAGATGGCTAGCCTTTTTGAGCAAATTTGACTTTGAGGTAAGACATATCAACAGTAAGGAAAATAAAGTAGTTGATGCTTTAAGAAAAAGAGCTCATGGTTTGTTTGAAACAAATATTAGCAGGGCAGAAAGCGATCTTGAACAGAGGATACAGACTGCACATAATAACGATGAAAATTGCACTCAAACGATGGCATAATTACAGAACACTACAGAAAATTTAGACAAAACAAATTTGAGTTTGGATAAAAATGGGTTACTACGATTTTAAAAAGGATATCTATACCAGATTTGGCAAAATTAAAGTTAATAGTTTTGGATGAAGTTCATAAGAAACCATATTTTGGTCATCCAGGATACCAGAAAATGATAACAGTGCTAAGAAAGTTATTTTATTGGCCTAATATGAATGGCGAAACAAAATAATACTTAGCTAAGTGTCAGGTTTGTCAGCAGGTAAATGTCAAATACCAACATCTAGTTGGCCTATTGCAGTCCTTACCTGTGCCGGAATGGAAATGGGAGACTATATCGCTGGACTTTATCACAGGTTTGCCTAGAACTCAGAAACAAAATGATTCTATTATGGTGGTAATCGATAAAATTAGTAAGTCTGCACACTTTATTCTTGTAAAGTCTACTTTTAAATATATTAACATCGATGAAATATTCATGAAAGAAATTTTGAGACTGCATGGTATTCCTAAAATGGTGATTTCGGATAGAGACGTAAAATTTACAGCTGCTTTTTGGAAAGAATTGTTTCTAGGGATAAATACTAACTTGAATTTCAGCACGAGTTATCATCCACAAACGAATGGACAGACTGAACGAACAAACCAAATTGTAGAAGATATGCTCTGCATGTACGTAAGAAAGAAACCAAGCAAGTGAGAAGACTACCTGCACTTGGTAGAATTTGCATATAACAATGGGTAGCAAACTTCGGCTAAAATGAGACCCTTCGAGGTACTGTATGGCAGAAAGTGTATGACTCCAATTATCTAGGATAACTCGGTTGAAAGAATCATGGTGGGACCAGAGATGCTCCAAGAAATGGAGAGGACGGTAAGAAAAGTACAACAGAACCTAAAAGAGGCATAGGATAGACATAAATGTTACGCGGACCAAAAAAGAAGACACTTGGAATTTCAAGTGGGAGACCACGTCTATTTAAAATTCAAATCTCGGAGAAGTTCACTAAATCTAGGGAACTATTCCAAGTTGGCACCAGGGTTTTTTGGGCCTTTCGAGATATTAGTTCGAATTGGACACGTAGCATACTAACTTGCACTTCCAGCCAATCTAAAAATTCATAATGTATTTCATGTTTCTTTGTTAAAGAATTATGTTCATGACCCTACTCATATGATCGATTGGAACTTGGTGTAGGTGGAACCAAAAGGCGAGTTCCAAGAGGAACCTCTGTGCATTCTAGACCAGAGATAAATAACACTTCAGAACATAGTCATCGCTCAGGTAAAGGTCCAATGGAAGCACTTTATCCCTCAGGAGGACACTTGGGAGTTGGAGGGAGATTTGCAGAAATCTCATCCAATCCTATTCCAAAAAAGGAACGAACACTGAGGATAATTTTTTATTGAAGGGGGAAAGGATGTGACATCCCTCCACAAAAAAAAAAAAATTAAGTTTGAAATTTCTTAGGAAAATTATTCCATTTTTGGTAAATTCGAAATTTGAAAATTTTTGCCATTTATGGCAATTTTGAATTTAGTTAATTGTAATTAATGATTATGATTATTGGGCATAACTCTAATTTGAACTAACTAACTACTTGACTATGACACTTGTATGAAACAAAATATTTTATAATTATTGTTGAAGGACAAATGGAACAACCATGTTAAAATCAGCTGACCATGACTCCATGAGTGGGGAACATGTTGGAACTACCTCAGGGATGATTGTTACAAGTGGAAAATACAGAATTTGGCCATTGATAGCCCCTGAAAATCTGTGATTTTGAAAGCTTCGAAATTTCCCAAGGGGGGAAAGGACCTAGGCACTTTAGCTTTTGGAAATATAGCATATGTGAGGAGGTGGGATGCTTCCTAGTATGATGGGGGGGAATTATCGATCTCTTTCTGTTGTGAACACTGATTTATGAGTGTGAGGCATGCAGAATTTGCTGAGACTAAAAGGCTATTGTGGGGGAGAAGTTCAGAATTTGCCCTGATCGATTCATGGTCAGGTTAGGGGGAGAATGGGACAAGTGATTTGGTTGTTCTAATCTAAGGTTGGGAGGAATGTGGATGTTCCATTTGTTATTTAGAAATTGTTCATATATTTTATCCTATTATTTTCTCTAGTTGAATGCTATATGGTTAAATAACTGATAGAATGCATCTCTTAATTATGAATAGAAATAATACTATGGATGAAAGAGAGAATTGAATGTTATGGAACTTAAGGACTGACATAATGCTTCTAAACTAGTTCTAAATATATTATCTCTATTGTATCTTATTGTTGAGTGGATGCTAATTTCCGTAGATATACTAGTTGAAAGAATATGCCTAGTCAAGCTTCTGGAAAATAGTTTTGTGGGTTAGATTACTGTTGTAATGAGATAAAATTGTAGGCGAAAACCCCACAACTAAATTGTATTTGCAGATTAAAACTATCTATGTACGCAATGTGAACGGAAAACAAATCATGTTGATATATATATATAGTTGTATGCTTACATTCTTGTGCGTAAATGTATACACAAAAACATAGTAATTAATTGAGATTCCTTTCATGTACAAGTAAATCGAAATCAAGGTAAACTCTATATATGTATAGAATAGAAGAAAATTATACATTCGCACCTTACTGTAGGGAAAAATTTACCGAGTCACAACCTTCACAATATATCGAAGTAAGGTAAGATAACATTGAAGATTCATATATGTATATATATATATATATATATATATATATATATATATATAATGTAAATATATACGTATATGTCTATACAACAGTTTGACATTCTAGTTTCTTTTCATTGAGATTCGATTTAAAAATAAGGATGTAGACCTTCTGAAATATATAAGTTTAATCCCATACAATGCATGACTGTAAGTTCAGACTGTACAAACAAATGATATTGAAATACAATAGAAGACAATAGTCTAACTAATCCTTAGTAGAATTTATGGAATACATAATGAAAAAAAAAATTAAATAGTATGCAAAATCGAAATAAGATCCAAGGAAAAAATAAAATCAACACAGAATAATTGTCCATAGAGGCATGTTGGATTTCGTTTCTGAATCATTCCTTTAACATATCCATTTCTTGGAAACAATGACTGTTTGTATTGCCATTCCAAAATCGATTATAAAACTCTTAAACTGTAGCCATATTCTAACATATGCAATTTAGTCAGATACACATACATAAGGTTATGATCCTTATGCCTTCTAATTTAACTTTTAAAGTACAGAGTTAAAAAATTGGGCTATCTTTCGAATGAACTCTCTGTCTCCACAATGTTAACCTCTGGCTTAAAATCATATTAGCTCATAGAACAACTAGGGCATGCCTTTGAGGGCAGCAAATTGAAACCCGAAAACCTTTTGTTCTTTTGATGGGAGCCAGCATCCGGATTTGTGCATGGTCGAAATCTCCTGCAAGGAAATTTTAAAGTTTACATTAGTATTACACTATATAAATAAGATGGATGAAATTTCAACATAATGAAAAATTGACAAAAAGAGTTTATTATAGAGTAGTACTTAACTCAAGCCCGTAGGGCAGGCAGACCCTCCTCTGTGCATGCTTAAGGATGCCATCCACGAGCCTGGAAGGGGTGGAAAGGGAAAGGTCCACCTGACGGTTACCCTCGCAGCCAAAGGGGGCCATCATTAGTGTTGGTACCAATCACATAGTCAATTTTTTTATGAAATGAATTAAACAACAGTGCTAACAACTAACATACAAATTGTATAAAAGCTTTTTGTGCGAGTAGATAGAGGGCACAGTGTAAACATTGCACACAGAATAAACCCTATAAGAAAAGATTGAGTTGAAACACTTCCTGAACCGATTAGCTATTGCAGAGGGAATTTTTAAGTCAACGATAGATGCAGACTTAATATTCTGCTAAATTCAAATGGAGAAACTTACATGCAAACCACGATAATGACAAAAGAAAATATAATTAACACAAGAAGTTCCACAAACTCAAGAATGGTATGTTGTGGGGATTTTTGTTTGGTTGGCTGATCGAAAACACATAAATCAATTTCCTTTAACGGAACTGGACAAGAATGCAATAACCTTAACGGAGGCATTATATGCATGAGTATCCTCTAAAGGTTTATTGGCGATTTCAAAGGGATGGATTTGTTATTTATAAAGAGAAAGAAATAACATACAATGTATTACGCTATACACAGAGTGAAACATTTAACTCTAGTCTAGGACCACGCATAACGTTACGAAAGACTTAACATCAGGCCTCAACCTACATCTACAGAGAGACTGTAAGGAATAATGATAATAGGAAATATGAAACCCTAGGATTGATTTTACCCATAAAAACTTGGCAGGTGTAAATTCTCTAAGTCAGAATAAGGGGATGGGATGCCGATACCTCTCAAGAAGTTGGATAATAAAACCAAAGTAAGCATCCACTTATCCAAAAATGGAAACAACTCAGGAAAGTAACAAAGAGTAATGATAATGGGAGATTTAAGTAAATACCAATAAGAATTTTATTACGAGATTTCTTTCACTGTAATAAAGAAATGAGCCTTGTTTGACAACCATAATATAATGATAATGTATGCTTACCAAAGAGGGTGAATGGAGATATCAACCAGATAACGCTTTCCCCAAATCAACAACCTTCACCTTTGAGAAAATAATACACAAAGCCTTTCAAAGGACTCCACAATGAAATAGTAAACACCTTAAACCCTATGCGGATCCTTAACTACACAGTGTAAATTTTGAGGGTACGAAGGGAAGCCTAGCCATGTGATAAGGTCAAAGTTGGCGTGACTAGATTGGATGAAAATCCAGGTGAGAACATCGTAACGCGCACACACAAGACTTCCATGAAATGGTAGATGCAGAGTCTTAACTCCTTCTGACAGTAGAACATTCTTCCCTTATCAAGAAAATCATGAATTTAATATCAGTCCCTTCATTGATACGACTAGTTCGACACATCCACACCAACCGTCCATTGTAGTTAACCCACCGTTCATTTGATACTTCGTTGAGACAATGTCTAGTTAAGAACAAGTTAAACGAGGATTACGGTGGAAATCGTTACCCAAACTTTTACGTAAATGGGAACTAGAAGTATACTAACCACGACTAATCTTAAGGGAATCTGATTAACTCATAAGGCAATATGTTTCTCTGTTAATGAGTTGGACCATACCAAATGATGCTAAGCATCTTATGTCAAACCTTTACATTCTGTTAAGGGATATAGTCCTGACTCTGTTACTTTATATATGGTGTATGAATTTTATTCCAAGGTCAATTGAATAGTCTTGCGTGCAAGCATAGGAACTCTCGTTTAAAGGAGAGAGGTGGACTATAACTCCTAAGTCTAAAATACTACATATATATATATATATATATATATATATATATATATATATGCGACTAGTTTGAGAGTGCAGGGGAATGATAGAACTATGGAGATTTATCCATATAAGTTTTTCTTTTCAAAGTAAGTCAGACTAGTGTAGAAATGTCTTTGTGTGGTACAAAATATATCTCACAGATATTTATAACAGGAATGAAGATTCCTTCCTCTTTACTACGAATCTATTAAATGAATTTTGAGATTAATGTCCCTTAGAATTTTTTTTTTTTTTTATGGCAAATTTGAGGTATATGACATGTTGTCATGCCTTAGGGAGAACAAATAGTATGGCAATTTTTCAAAGTGATCTTCCTTCAAGAAATAAATTCACTATTTAGGTCATATCATTTCCAATGAAGGAATATCTGTGGACCCAGAAAAGATAAGGTCCATTATGGAATGGCCAGTGTCGGAAAATGCTCATGAGGAAAGAAGGTTCATGGGGCTAGCGGGTTATTACCGAAGATTTGTTGAAGGGTTCTCAAAAATAGAGAAACCCATCACCACTCTACAATGCATGGGGGTCATGTATGAATGGACATAATAATGTGATAGTGAATTCACCGAGCTTAAGAGGTTACTAACTAGTCCACCAATTCTAGGAGTGTTAGATATGGAAAAATACTTCACACTCTGCACGGATGACTCGAAGAAAGGGTTGGGGGGCGTGCTAATGCAGGATGGAGGAGTGATAGCGTATGCGCCAAGGAAGTTGAAGAAACATGAGGAGATTTACGCTAATCATGATCTAGAGTTGTCAGTTGTAATGCTAGCTCTGAAACTTTGGAGGCACTAACTAGTGGGGCCAAACTTTGAGCTCAAAACGAACCATGAAATTTTAAAACATCTCTTAACTTAAAGGTATCTCAATGCCAAACAAAGGCGATGGAGTGAGTTTATGACTGAGTACGATTTTTGAATTTCATACATCAAGGGAAGGGAAAATGTGGTCGCAGATTCCTTGAGTAGGAGACCAAGTGTCTTCTCCTTGGTACCATTAAAAGTCAATCTTAGGGAGGAGGTGTTGGGGCAACTTCTTGGAGATAGTTGGTATTTAAAGGTTACTTCAACCCTCTAGAGTGGGAGGAAATTAGATCCAAATTATGAAGGATATATCCTCAAAGAAAATGGACTATCAAGATATCAAGGAAGGATGTACATCCCCGAAGGTGGGGATATTTGAAGCATCATACTGAACGAATCCCATAGAGCACTTTATTGTGTGCATCGGAGTCTGAGGAAAATGTACGCAGACATGAAAAAACTTTTCTTTTGGGTAGGCATGAAGTGTGATGTATTCCATTTCATCTCCAAGTGCCTAGAGTGTCAACAAGTGAAAGATGACCACCACCACCTGACAGGTCTCCTACAACTGCATGATTTCCCTATGTCCAAATGGGAAGTCATTTCTATAGATTTTTTTGTAGGATTTTCACTCACATCGCATAGACACAATGTCATTCTTGTGATAATTGATAATTTAACCAAGAGTGCTTGTTATGTCACTGATGCGACACACATGTTTGTAAGTGAGGTCATATGTTTGCACGAGATACCAAAGAAGATCATTTCAGATAGGGACTCCAAATTCACTTGTAGGTTTTGGACAAGTTTGCAGTCAACATTGGGAACTCAGTTGAGCTTAAGCACAACTTTTCATCCTGAAACAGATGGGAAAATTGAGAGAGTAAATTAGGTTATGGAAGACATTCTTAGGATGTATGTTATGGATAATAAAACCCATTGGGAGAAGTACCTACCTTTGGTAAAGTTTTCCTACAATAACAATTTCCATACCTCCATTAGAATTCCACCCTACGAAGCTCTGTATGGAAGGCCATGCATAACACCGTTGATTTGGAAAAATTTATGAGACCGAGCGATAGTTGGGACATAATTGATTCAAGAGATGGAGGAACAGGTGATTCATATTAGGCAGAGGCTAAAGGAAGCACAGGATAGACA
>ML778258.1:2092269-2115127 GCA_009831015.1 Picea engelmannii
TATATATTCCTTGTCTGTATATATATGCACCCAGTTTTCTGTCTCATGGATGGCGCAAGCATGAGTCAGTAAGACGGCTCTTAAAATTATGATCTACGAAAGATATGGTCACTGATGATGAAATTGATCATGACAGTGGTGGCCGACTGGTGAGTCGGGAGGCCGAGTTCTAGAGTAGTACCTAACTCAAGCCCATAATGCAGGCCGAACCTCCTTTGTGCATTCTTAAGGATGCCACCTATGAGCCTAGAAGTGGTGGAAGGGAAAAGGTCCACCTGATGGGTACCCTCATAGCTAAAGGGGCCCGTCATTAGTGTTGGTACCAATCACGTAGTCAATTTGTTTATGAAATGAATTAAACAACAGTGCTAACAACTAACATACAAATTGTATAAATTCATGTTGTGCGAGTAGACCGAGGGCACAGTGTAAACATTACATATGAAATAAATGCTATAAGAAAATATTGAGTTCAAACACTTCCTGAACCGATTATCTATGTAGAGAAAATTTTTAAGTCAATGATAGATGAAGAGTTAATCTTCTGCTAAATTCAAATGGAGCAACTTACACGCAGACCATGATAATGACAAAACAAAATATAATTAACAGAAGAAGTTCCACAAACTCAAGCATGGTATGTCGTGGGGGTTTTTGTTTGGTGGGCTGATCGAAAACACAGAAATCACTTTCCTTTAACTAAACTAGAAAAGAATGCAATTACCTTAACGGAGGCATTATATGTGTGAGTACTCGCTAAAGGTTTATTGGCGATTTCAAAGGGATGGATTAGTTCTTTATAAAGAGAAAGAAATAACATACAACGTATTACGCTATACACAGAGTGAAACTGTGACATCCCCAAAAATAAAATATTTTTGAAATTTAAAATTGCTGAAAATTTATTACGTTTTTAGTAAATTCCAATTTGGAAAATTTTTGCCATTTATGGAAATTTCGAATTTCGAATTTGGTAATTGTAATTAATTTTTTTGACTATTGGGTAGAGATTTGATTTGACCCAACTAACTATTTGACTATGACACTTGTATGAAAACTGAATATTTTATATTGATTGCAGGATGACAAATGGAACAACCATGTTAAATTTAGCTGACCATGACTCCATGAGTGGGGAACATGTTGGAACTACCTCTGGGTTGATTATTACAAGTAGAAAATCAGTGATTTGGCCATTGGCAACCCCCGGAAAATCAGGGATTTAGAAATATGTGAAAATTCCCAAGGGAGGGAAAATACCTGGGCAAATGATAAATAACATATGAGAGGAGGCAGGATGCTACCAAGTATGTTGAGAAAGGAGACTTTTGATTTACTTGTTGTTATGAACAGTGCTTGAGTGTGAGGCAAGGGAAAACTGTTGGAGTTGTAGGACATTGCTGAAGATAAGCTTTTCCAAGTTCTCCCTCATGGATTCATGGTCAGGCTAGGGGGTGAATCGGGCAAGAAATTTTGGCTGTCTATTCTACGGTTGGGAGGAACATGGCTGTTCCCTTTGTCTTCCCGCAAAACTGGTTCAGATATGTTTATCTACGCCTTCTTTGTGTTAAATAATCATTTATACTGATGATATGTATATGTTAATTCTATATTGAAGTACTTCCATGGGAGAAATCTGTTGTGTCATAATCCATTTATGTAATAGGATAAACTTGTTGGTTTGTAATCATTTCATTGCTTTATGACGGTGGATCGGTGGCCGTCTTGACCCTTCAAGACGTGAGGGTTCACTGTCAAGTGGTGGTCGCCTTAGCCTTTGCAGGCCACCAAATACCATCATCGCCCTGATTTAATTTTTCCTAAGGTCGAAGGGGCAAGTTTTGTTCCCATCAGTACCTGAATCATATTGTAATTCCGGACACAGAGGGTGAGATAGCTTGAAAGCATTTCCTGAATTGATTGGGTTATTCCCGGTTTTGGAGGTTTGCACTACGATTATGATTTTTTGTTATTGAGTTTGTAAACTCATTTTTGTTTCTTGATGAATTCATTTTTTTGAGAAAAAACAGTAATTATTTGTTTTTACCAATTACGAACTCGGTCATTTATTTATTCCGAGTTTATTTGTTGCAACGTGTGATTTTAAAAAGAGATTAAATACAAAATTGTTATTTCAGCATTCAAGACTTGCTTGTTACATATATGCGGAGTTACTTTTCCTTACCAAACAACGAAACCCGAAATTGTTGGGCCCACACCCTAATCTCATTTCACAATTCGGAATTTCTTATTTCATTTTGTTTGTGCATTAGGTGTTCGTAAACCCCAAAATTCCGAACCATGAAACCCTAAAGTGTTGGTCCCACATTCCATTCACATTTTCGCAATTCGGGAGTTGTTGTATGTTGGTGTTTGGCATTTGAAATCATCAAATCCCGAACCCTGAAACCCCGAAGTGCTGGGTCCACAGTCTTTCCTCATTTCGCGATTCGACAAATAATGTGGTCTTTTATTTTTTTTTGTGTTCGGCATTTGTAATTGCCGAAACCCGATTGACCTCTGTTTTTCCACAAAACTGTAGGAACATAGTAGGAATTATTTGTTATAGGAACAACTCTAATACTGTAATGAATGGACTGGTAGAAACGATGGAGGATCTTCATCTGGGATAGAGGTAGAATAGAAGTAACAGATCGTATTACAAGTCACTGTGTACAGGGCATGACAAGTACATAAATTATTTTATATAAATGTATTAAACTAATTAAGTAGATTTTTAGCGTGATTTTTTCTAAGAATTTTGCTTTCCATGAGGTCATACACCTTTAAGTATTCAAAATTTCGTAATTAGACTATTGTTTAATGGCATAAACTATAGAGAACAAGATGGGATCCTTCGAGTTAACTATGTTTGATGTGTAAGCTACTGGTGTGTAAGAATGAGACCCAAGTTAGGTAGATAGACTTGCATGTTTATATTTTCTGTAAGTAAAGATACAGGACCGTATCATGTAACTGAGCTTTCCAATTATTAAACCAGAATCAAGATGAAACTATACCTATGGCAGTGCATCGCTCTCTATATATATTTAGAGAAAATTATAGGTTTGTACATACTTATAGGTGGAAATAAGTACAGATGTTAATGGAGAGTTAAAGCGAATTCCTTACAGTAAGAATGATAATATACGCCTTTATACACGCACATAGCAGACAATCAAAATACCTACTATTCTAGCAGTCATGAAGATCCAACCTTGCAATTAAAAGCATAACTAAATGTGAAGAAGTGATTACTTTGACAATCCCATACTCCTTATCCTTCAAACTCTCGGTCGCCAAAATGTCGAAAAGGGCTTAATGGTTCTAGATCGCCCTTAGGCTCTGTCCACGTGACCATCACTCTGTGACCACGCGCTTAACGTCAAAGCGCTACCGGCTTTTCGTGATTCGAGGAGTCACGATACAAGCATTCCTACTGTTCTAGGTCCTTCGAACTCCGAGACCCTGAAACGCCGAAATCTCCCCCTTGAGAGATCAATATTCTAGATTCCTCTTGAACCGATGACCATGATCCCACTGGATCGACGATCCACAACCTTTGGAGATTTTCCCCGAACCTTGACTAGTCACCACGTGTCCTCCTTGATGAACGGTGTCGATTGTTTTGCAATTTCTCGAACCGAGAGTCCACGATGTAGTGACTCCAAATTCACTTTCCGCTCCAAACCCTGAACTCCAAAATAGCGAAATTCAATGCCTTAGAGTGTTGGAAGACACTCAGCCTTAATCACCTCGCTTCTATGCAAGATCCAACAACTCTCACAACTTCAACACTTCTTCCATGAAGTGTTTCCACCATTCATACGGATCCTATCCTGGGGTTCTTCTAGGTGCTTAAATCCCTCGTAACTTGGTGTGGTCCTATGGCTCTCGGGATTTCGGGACTTCTCCCCGAAGTGTCTCCACCATTGGCTTCAGTTCTTCTCTTGCACGACCACCCAGAGGTTAAACTCTGTGTGCCTAGATCCTTTCTCTGAACCTCAAGGGTTCCTTCGACCTAAGTTTAGATATTTCCTATATACATCTAAGTATGTTGGAGTAGTTTGAAAGTTAAGGGAAGTGATAGAATTATGGAAAGAATTTATCCACATAATCTTTTCTGTTCGAAGTAAACTAGATTGGTGTAATAATGTCATTATGGACAGAAATGTATCTTACCTTCTCTTAAATTCTAAAGTTTAAACGAAATTGAATTATGTCATAGAATTATTTTTTTTATGGTGAATTTGAGGTACATTACATATGGTATCGGAGAAAAATCTACAACACTGGGCCTAAACAGGGCCACATTAGCTACTTAGTATACATTCTGATGCATGTACAACTAATAAATCTTATGGTTTCAAACAAAAAGCCCTTTCTATTTTTTTTGTAAATTATGGCAGTTCAGGAGGGTCCAGAAATCAGGATGGAAGGAAATCCACAGCAAGGACCTCTGGGAGATCCAAGACAGAATACTGATGGAAGCTCACCCATGGAGGTGTTGGAAACAATGAGGAATCTTATTGTTGAACTACAGGTTTTCAAGGCCGACAATGAAAAATTGAAGAAAGCACAGCAGGAACAACAAGAGATAAATCAAGTCATGTTGCGTATCATAATAACCAAGAAAAGACCAAAAGACGATAACCATGATGAAGAATTCAGCAAAAGGGCCTCCAAGAATTTTGGACCGAAAATAGAAAAAGGAGACAGTTCGTCTAAAGGGACACCTTCATATGAGAACAAAACTATACCAGATCGAAAAAGAAAACAAGTAGACCACCTTGAAGGAGAATTTAAAAAGATTAAACTAGCTACCTTTGATGGAGAATCCAAGACAGGAGAAAAAGTTGAGGCGTGGTTGTTGGACATCAAAAAATACTTCCAGATCTATAACTATTCCAGCAACATGAAGGTCAATATGGCCATCTACAATCTGAAGGGTAAGGCCAGCATTTGGTGGCAGGACCTAAAATTGGCCAAGGGCCTAAAGGAGAAACAGTTGGAATGGTCCGACTTTAAGAAGTATTTCAAGAAACAATACCTTTCTGAAAGCTATTATGAAATGAATATGAAAGAATTTTACGAGTTATGACTCAGGCAGTTGACGATGGAGGACCTCATAAATAAATTTCTGGAACTACTAAGGTTTGTACCATACATCCGGGAGGATAAGGTAAAAATCCAGCGATTCTTAAGTTGTGTACCACAGGCCTACTGGGACAGAATTGAGTTTGACAGCCCCAAATCCTTGAGTGAGGTATTCAGGAAAGCACGAATGTGCTATGAACAGTATAAACAACGAGTAGAGTTTCCCAAGACCTAGAAGGATAAGAAGAAAGATCGAATGAACTAGCGGAAGAAGGGATACTAGCCAACTCCTTATCGGAATGCAACAAAAATTTTCCCAAGGAAGGATTTTCACTCCAATCATCCGAATACGCAAGGTAGAGGTAAACCTATAAACCTAGGAACAAAGAAGTTTGGGGACAAATCCCACGAGCCATTAAAGTGTTGGGAGTGTGGAGAGCCTCATCTAAGGAGGAACTATCCACGTTTAATTGCAGCAAACATAACTATTGTTCACAATTTGCAGGAAGCCTCAACAGTGGGAGACGTGGGCATAAGTCAAAATCGAATAAATGCAGCCATAGATGGTTGACAAGCTAACCACCAGTCCTCGGTGGTAGAAATCGAAGGTAAAATCAATGACACTCGAATTTCTGTTTTAATTGACCCTGGATCTACGTTAAGTTATATTACTCTGGATGTAGTAGAGTCAAATAAACTTAAGAAACTAAAGCACGCAAAATCATGGCTTGTACAACTAGCAACATGCACTAAAAGGAAAGTAGCTGACTTTATTTCTAATCTTGAGTTCATCTTAGATGGTCAAAAGATAAGAACCAATCTGAACATCCTACCACTAGGATCTTATGATATGATTATCGAGATGGATTGGTTGGAACAACACAAAGTAGTACTAGACTGTTATACAAAGATACTTAGTTATAAAGATAATTTTGGCATTGTTAGAATAGTCCAAGGCATACTGAAACCTGTATCAGTTAGACAAGTTTCAGCGATGCAACTCAGAAATGTATTAGAAAGGGATGTCAAGTTTACACCATCCAAGTGACGAATCTATTAGAAAAAGAAGACAAGCCCAAGTTAGAAGACTTTTTTGTACTACGTGAATTCAGAGACATGTTTGTGGATGAGATACCAGAATTACCTCCTAGAAGGGAAATAGACTTCTCCATAGACTTACTACCCAGATCAACCCCTATATCAAAATCACCCTACCGAATGAGTCTACCAGAATTGACAGAATTAAAAATACAATTACAGGAATTGTTGGACAAAGAATATATCAGACCGAGTGTCTCACCATGGTGAGCATTATTCCTCTTTGTGAAAAAGAAAGATGGTACTCTAAGACTATGTATCGATTATAGACAACTGAACAAAATGAAAATTAATAACAAATACCCCTTACCTAGGATAAATGATCTGTTCGATCAAGTTGGTGGGGCCAAGATCTTTTCAAAATTGGATTTACAATCCGGTTATCATCAAGTTAGGATAAAGGACGAGGACATAAACAAAACAAATTNATTTTTGAACAAGATACGGACATTACGATTTTGTAGTCATACCTTTTGGACTCACTAATGCACTAGCCACATTTATGTGCTTGATGAAACAACATTTTTCAGTCAGTACTTAGACAAGTCTGTAGTAGTACTTATCGGCGATATTCTGGTCTATTCTAAAACGAAGGAGGAACATGATGAACACTTAAGAATAGCTCTACAAACATTAAGGAAACACAAACTATACGCAAAATTCGACAAATGTGACTTTTATAAAAAAGAAATACAATATTTAGGAGATGTCATTTCCTCGGAAGGTATTGTCGTAGACCCGGAAAAGATAAAAGCCATTATGGAATGGCCAGTACCTAAGGATGTGGCAGATATCTAGTCATTCATTAGAATCAATGGATATTATCGCAGATTTATAGAAGGGTTTTCCAAGATAGCCTACCCTATCACATCATTACAAAAAAAAGGAACCAATTTTAACTAGTCGCAAAAGTATCAAGACAGTTTTAACAAGCTAAAATAATTATTGACATCGATGCCCATTTTGAAGGTAGCAGACCCAGATAAAGACTTCATAGTATGTGTTGATGTATTTAAAGAGGGACTAGGTGGTGTTCTAACTCAGGAAGGGCATGTGATTTGTTACGAGTCCCGGAAATTAAAAGAACACGAGTGAAATTATGTCACCATGACTTAGAATTGGCAACAGTAATACATGCCTTAAAAATGTGGCGCCACTATATAATGGGCAAAACATTCCTACTATTGACGGATAATAGTGGGGTGAAATATATGTTTAACCAACTAGATCTTAATTAAAGACAAGCAAGGTGGCTAGCCTTCTTGAGCGAATTCGACTTCGAGGTCAGACATATCAAGGGTAAGGAAAATAAAGTAGCAGACGCTTTAAGCAAAAGAGTCCATGGGTTATTTGAGATAAACATTAGCAGGGAAGAAAGTGATCTGGAACAAAGAATAAGGATGACAGGTATTAACGACGAAAATTACACTAAGATAATGACAGAATTACAAAACAATACTGCCAATTCTGACAAACCAGATCTAAGCATTGACAAGAAAGGACTATTACGACTTAAAAACAGAGTTTGCATACCAGATTCAATAGAATTGAAATAAAAAAAATTTGACGAAGTGCATAAGAAACCGTATTCTGGCCATCCAGGTTACCAGAAAACAATAACAACACTTAGAAAACTATTTTTCTGGCCTAGTATGAAGAGTGAAACAACAGAATACTTTTCTAGGTGCCAAGATTGTCAGCAGGTTAAGGCCAAGCACCAGCATCCAACCGGCCTACTGCAGCCATTAACAGTACTAGAATGGAAATGGGAGACTATATCACTGGATTTTATAACAGATTTTCCTAAAACTCAGAAACATAATGATTATATCATGGTTGTAATCGATAAACTCAGTAATTCTGCACACTTTATTCCTATAAAGTCTACTTTTAAAGCTATAAATATTGTTGAAATATTCATGAAATAAATTTTTAGACTGCATGGTATTTCTAAAATGGTGATTTCATATAGAGACGTAAAATTTACATCTGCTTTTTGGAAGGAATTGTTTGCGGGGCTAAACACTAACTTGAATTTTAGTACAAGCTATCATCCACAAACGGATGGACAGACTGAAAGGACAAACCAAATCATAGAGGATATGCTTCGCATGTACGTAAGAACAAAACCAAGCAAGTGGTAAGACTACCCGCACTTGGTAGAATTTGCATATAACAATGGGTACCAAACTTCGGCTAAGTTGAGCCCTTTCGAAATACTGTATGGCAGAAAGTGTATGACTAAAATTATCTGGGATAACCCGAATGACAGACTCATGATTGGACCATAGATGCTCCAAGAAATGGAGAACATGGTAACAAAGGTACAATAAAACTTGAAAGAAGCACATGACAAACAAAAGAGCTATGGTGATAAAAAAAGAAGACACTTGGAATTTCAAGTAGGAGACCATGTTTCTTTGAAGGTCAAAGCCTGAAAGAGATCATTGAAGTTAGGGAATTGTGCCAAGCTGGCACCCAGGTTTTGTGGGCCCTTCGAGATACTAGCTCGAATTGGACCCGTAGCATATCAACCTGCACTTCCAACTAATCTAAGAATTCATAATGTATTTCATGTTTCGTTGCTGAAAAAGTATATTCATGACCCTACTCATAGGATTGATTGGAACTTGGTGTAGGTGGAACCCGAAGGCGAGTTCCAGGTGGAACCCGAAGGCGCGTTCTAGGTGGAACCCCTACACATTCTGGACCGGAGAGAAATAACACTTCGAAACAGAGCCGTCACTCAGGTAAAGGTGCAATGGAAGAACTTTAGTCCTGAGGAGGCCACTTGGGAGTTGGAGGGAGATTTGCGGAAATCTCATCCAATCCTATTCCAGGAAAGGAACGGACACTGAGGATAGTGTTTTACTGAAGGGGGTCACATCCCCAAAAATAAAATATTTTTGAAATTTAAAATTGCTGGAAATTTATTCCGTTTTTAGTAAATTCGAATTTGGAATTTTTTTTCCATTTATGTCAATTCCGAATTTCAAATTTGGTAATTGTAATTAATTATTTTGACTGTTGGGTAGAGACCTGATTTGATCCAACTAACGATTTGACTATGAGACTTGTATGGAAACAGAATATTTTATATTGATTGTAGGAGGACAAATGGAACAACCATGTTAAATTTAGCTGACCATGACTCCATGAGTGGGGAACATGTTGGAACTACCTCTGGGTTGATTATTACAAGTGGAAAATCAGTGATTTGGCCATTGGCAGCCCCTGAAAATCAGGGATTTAGAAAGCTGCGAAAATTCCCAAGGGAGGGAAAAGACCTGGGCAAATGATAAATAGCATATGAGAGGAGGCCAGATGCTTCCAAGTATGATGGGAATGGAGAATTTTGATTTACTTGATGTTATGAACACTGCTTGAGTGTGAGGCAAGGGAAAACTATTGGAGCTGTAGGACATTGTTGAAGAGAAGATTTTACAAGTTCGCCCTCATGGATTCATGGTCAGGCTAAGGGGTGAATCGGGCAAGAAATTTTGGCTACCTATTCTACGGTTGGGAGGAACATGGTTGTTCCCTTTGAATTCCCGCAAAACTGGTTCAGATATGTTGATCTACTCCTTCTCTATGTTAAATAATCATTTATACTGGTGATATGTATATGTTAATTCTGTATTGAAGTACTTCCATGGGAGAAATCTGTCGTGTCATAATCCATTTCTGTATTAGGATAAACTTGTTGGTTTGTAATCATTTCATCTATTTATGACGACAGATCGGTGGCCGTCTTGACCCTTCAAGACGTGAGGGTTCACTGTCAAGCGGTGGCTGCCTTAGCCTTTGCGGGCCACCAAATACCATCACCACCCTCATTTAATTTTTTCTAAGGTCAAAGGGGCAAGTTTTCTTCCCATAAGTACTTGAATCATATTGTAATTCTAGACATAGAGGGTGAGATAGCTTGAAAGCATTTCCTGAATTGATTGGGTTATTCCTTGTTTTGGAGGTTTTCTCTGCAATTAAGTTTTTTTGTTATTGAGTTTGTAAACTCATTTTTATTTCTTGATAAATTCATTTTTTTGAGCAAACACAATAATTATTTGTTTTTACCAATTACGAACCAGGTCATTTATTTATTCTGAGTTTATTTGTTGGAGCGTGTGATTTTAAAAAGAGATTAAATACAAAAGTGATATTTTGACATTCGGGACATGCTCGTTACATATATGCGGAGTTCCTTTGCCTTACCAAACACCGAAACCCGAAATCGTTGGGCCCACACCCTAATCTCATTTTGCAATTCGACATTTCTTATTTCATTTTGTTTGCGTGTCAAGTGTTCATAAACCCTGAAATTCCGAACCCAGAAATCCCGAAGTGTTGGTCCCACATTCCATTCACATTTTCGCAATTCGGGAGTTGTTGTATGTTGGTGTTTGAAATTTGAAATCGTGAAATCCCGAACCCCGAAACACCGAACTGTTGGGCTCATAGTCTTTCCGCATTTCACGATTCGATAAACAACATGTTCTTTTGTTCTTTTTATGTTCGGCATTTGTAATCGCCGAAACCCGTTTGATCTCTGTTTTTCCACAAAACTGTAGGAACATAGTAGGAATTATTTTTTATAGGAACAACTCTAATACTGTAATGAATGGACTGGTAGAAATGATGGAGGATCTTCATCCGAGATAGAGGTAGAATAGAAGTAACAACTCATATTACAAGTCATTGTGTACAGGGCATGACAAGTATAGAAATTATTGTATATTAAAGTATTAAACTAATTAAGCAGATTTTTTAGCGCGATTTTTTCTAAGAGTTCTGCTTGCCATGAGGTCATACACCTTTAAGTATTCGAAATTTCGTAATTATACTATTTTTTAATGGCATAAACCGTAGAGAACAAGATGGGATCCTTTGAGTTAACTATGCTTGATGTGTAAGCTACTGGTGTGTAAGAATGAGACTCGAGTTCGGTAGATATACTTGCATGTTTATATTTTCTTTAAGTAAAGATGCAGGACCGTAGCACGTAACTGAGCTTTCCAATTATTAAACTAGAATCAAGATGAAACTATACTTATGACAGTGCATCGCTCTATATATATATTTAGAGAACACTATAGGTTTGTACATACTTATAGGTGGAAATAAGTACAAATGTTAATGGAGAGTTAAAGAGAATTACCTACATTAAGAATGATAATATACGCCTTTATACATGCACATACCAGACAGTCAAAATACCTATTGTTCTAGCAGTCATGAAGATCCAACCTTGCAATTAAAAGCATAACTAAATGTGAAGAACTGATTACTTTGACAATTCCAGACTCCTTGTCCTTTCAACTCCTGGTCGCCGAAATGCCGAAAAGGGCTTAATGGTTCTGGATCGCCCTTATCCTCTATCCACATGACCACCACTCTGTGACCATGTGCTTAACATCAAAGTGCTACCTGCTTTTCTCAATTTAGGGAATCACAATGCAAGCGTTCCTCCTGTTCTATGTCCTTCGAACTCCCAGACCCTGAAACGCCGAAATCTCCCCCTTGAGAGATCAACGGTCCAGATTCCTCTTGAACCGACGACCACGATCCCACTAGATCGACGATCCACAACCTTTCAGGATTTTCCCCGAACCTTGACCACTCGCCACATGTCCTCCTTGATGAACGGTGTCGATCGTTTCGTAATTTCGCGAACCGAGAGTTCACGATGCAGCGACTCCAAAATCACTTTTTGCTTCAAACCCTGAACTCCGAAATAGCAAAATTCAATGCCTTAGAGTGTTGGAATACACTCGAACTTAATCTCCTCATTGCTCTGCAAGATCTAACGACTCTCGCAACTTCGGCACTGCTTCCACGAAGTGTTTCCACCGTTCATACAGCTCCTCTCTTGGGGTGCTTCTAAGAACTTAAATCCCTCATAACTTGGTGCGATCCTATGGATCCTAGGATTTCACCACTTCTCCCCGAAGTGTCTCCAACATTCGCTTCAGTTGTTCTCCTACGCGACCACCCAGAGGTTAAACTTTGTGTGCCCAGATCCTTTCTCTGAACCTCAAGGGTTCCTTCGACCTAAGTTTAGATATTGCCTATATATATATAAGTATGTTGGAGTAGTTTTAAAGTTAAGGGAAGTGATAGAATTATGGAAAGACTTTATCCACATAAGATTTTATGTTCGAATTAAACTAGACTACTGTAATAATGTCATTATCGACATAAATGTATCTTACCTTCTCTTAAATTCTAAAGCTTAAACAAAATTGAATTATGTCATAGAATTTATTTTTTTATGGTGAATTTGAGGTACATTACAAAAACATTTAACTCCATTCTAGGACGACGCATAACCTTACGAAAGACTTAACATCAATCCTCGACCTACATCTACAGAGAGACCGTAAGGAATAACGATAATAGGAAATATGAAACCCTAGGATTGATTTTACCCATAAAAAATCGGGAGGTGTAAATTCTCTAAGTCGGAACAAGGGGATGGGATGCCGAGACCTCTCAGGAAGTTGGAGAATAAAACCACGGTAAGCATCCACTTATCCAGAAATGGGAACAACTCAGGAATGTCACAAAGAGTAACTATAATGGGAGATTTAAGTAAACACCAATAATAATTTTATTACGAGAGTTCTTTCACTGCAATAAAGAACCAAGCCTTGTTTTACAACCAAAATATAGTGATAACGTATGCTTACCAGAGAGGGTGAATGGCGATATCAACCGGATAACGCTTTCCCCAAATCAACAGCCTTCACCTTAGATAAAATAATACACAGAACCTTTCAAAGGACTCCACAATGAAACAATAAACACCTTAAATCCTATGAGGAGCCTTCACTACACAATGTAAATGTTGAGGGTATGAAGGGCATTCTAGCCATGTGATAAGGGCTGAGTTGGCGTGACTATATTGGATGAAAAGAGAGGTGAGAACATCGTAACTCGCACACACGAGACTGCCATTAAATGGTAGATGCAGAGTCTTAACTCGTTCTGACAGTATACCATTCTTCCCTTATCAAGAAAATCGCGAAGTGAATATCAGTCCCTTCATTGATATGAGTAGTTGGACACTTCCACACCAACCATTCATTGTAGTTAACCCACCGTTCATTTGAGACTTCGTTGAGACAGTGTCTAGTTAAGACCGAGTTAAACGAGGATTAGGGTGGAAATCGTTAACCAAAATTTTACGTAAATGGGAATTGGAAGTATACTAACCACGACTACTCTTAAGGGAATCTAATTAACTCATAAGGCAATTTGTTTCTCTTTTAATGAGTTGGACCATACCAAATGATGCCAAGAATCTTATATCAAACCTTTATATTCTACTAAGGGATATAGTCCCGACTCCGTTACTTTATATATGGTGTATGAATTTTATTCCAAGGTCAATTGAATAGTCTTGCGTGCAAGCATAGGAACTCTCATTTAAAGGAGAGAGGTGGACTATAAGTCCTAAGTCTAAAATACTACATATATATATATATATATATATATATATATGAGAGTAGTTTGAGAGTGAAGGGGAATGATAGAACTATGGATATTTATCCATATAAGTTTTTCTATTCAAAGTAAGTCAGACTGGTGTAGAAATATCTTCGTGTGGTACAAAATATATCTCACAGAGATTTATAACAGGAATGAAGATTCCTTCCCCTTTACTACGAATCTATTAAATGAATTTGAAGATTAATGTCCCTTAGAAAAAAAAAATTATGGAAAATTTGAGGTACATTACATATGGTATTAGAGCAAAGGTTACAATGCTTGGACCTTGAACAAGACCACATTATTTACTTGGCATGTATTTCTATCTATGTAAAAACTAACAAACCATTATTGTTGCAAACAAAAAACTCTTTTCTATTTTGTGTTAATCATGGCAGCCTAAGATAACGCATAAATCAGACTTGAGGGTAATCCTGAACAAATACCTCTTGAAGATCCAAGACAGAATAACGATGGAAGCTCACCCACTGAAGTTATAGAAACGATGAGGAATCTAATCGTTGAGATGGAATTTTTCAAAGCAGACAATGAGAAACTAAAGAAGGCACAACAGGAACAACAGGAAATAAATGAAGTCATGTTGCGTACTATAGTGACAAAGAAAATCCCAAAGGACAATGACCATGAAGAAGAGGTCAGTAAAAGGGCCTCCAAGAATTCTGCTCCTGAAGCAAAAAAAGGGGACATCTCATTTGAAGGTACACCTTCAGCTAAAGATAAAACAAAAACAGACAGAAAAAGGAACCATGTAGATCACCTTGAGGGAGAATTTAAGAAAATCAAACCTGCTACCTTCGATGGGGAATCCTGAACAAGGGAGGAAGCTAAAGCATGGTTATTATACATCAAGAAGTATTTCCAGATCTACAATTATTCCAACAATATGAATGTCAGAATGGCCATCTATAATCTGAAAGGAAAAGCCAGCATTGGTGGCAAGATCTGAAATTGGCCAAGGGCCTAAAAGAGAAATAGATGGAATGGTCAGACTTTAATAAATACTTTAAGAAACAATACCTATCTGAAAGTTACTATGAAATAAAAACCAAAGAATTTTATGAGCTACGACCTGTTCAAATGGCTATGGAGGATCTGATAAACAAATTCCTGGAATTACTAAGGTTTGTACCTTATATCTGAGAGGACAAAGTGAAAATCCAGCGGTTCCTAAGTTTTTTACCACAGTCTTACAAGGACATGATCGAATTTGATAATCCCAAGTCCTTGAGTGAAGTATTCAGGAAAGATCGAATGTGTTACGACCAATACAAACAACAGACACAATTTCCCAAGGCTTGGAAGGACAAGAAACAAGGACATGACCGAATGAACTAGCGGAAGAAGGGATACCAACCAACTCATTGAAATGCAGCAAAAAGATTTCCAAGAAAATATTTTCACTCCAACAATCGAAATACACAAGGAGACGGTAAACCGGTAAATCTCAGAACAAAGAAGTTTGGGGACAGCCCCCGTGAGCCATTAAAATGCTAGGAATGTGGATAACCTCATCTAAGGAGGAACTGTCCACGTTTAATTTCAACAAACATAACTATTGTTCACAATTTACAGAAAGCCTGTACAGTAGTGGATGTAGGCAGAAGCTTACATCGGATCAATGTAGTCGTGGATGGCCGACAAGCTGACCACCAGTTTGTTGTGATGGAAATTGAAGGTAAAATCAATAACACTCGAATTTTTGTTTTAATTGATCCTGGAGCTACATTAAGTTATGTCACTCCTGGTATACTGGGGTCAAATAAACTTAAGAAAGTAAGACATGCAAAGTCTTAGTTGGTACAACTAGCAAGATGAATGAAAAGAAAATTTGTTGATTTTATTTCTGATTTTGAGTTCAGTTTAGGTAGTCAAAACATAAAGAAAAATATGAACATTCTACCATTAGAATCTTATGATGTAATTATTGGAATGGATTGGTTAGAAAAGAATAAAGAAGTTCTATATTGTTACGAAAAATAACTTAAGTATAAAGACGAAAATGACATGGTTATGACAGTTCAAGGCATACAAAAACCAGTCTCAATTAGACAGATTTCAGCAATGCAATTCAAGAAATGCATGAGAAAGGGTTGTCAATTTTATGCCATCCAAGTAACAAACCTGCTAGAAAAAGAAAATAAACCCAACTTGGAGCATTTTGTTGTTTTGCATGATTTCAGAGACATGTTTGTTGACGGAATACCTCAATTACCCCCAAGAAGGGAGATAGACTTTTCTATTGACCTACTACCTAGTTCATCACCTATCTCAAAAGCACCTTAATGATTGAGTTTGTCGGAATTAACAAAACTAAAAATCCAACTACAAGAATTATTGGACAAAGAATATATTAGACCAAGTGTTTCACCATCGGGAGCACTAGTCCTTTTTGTGAAAAAGAAAGATAACACTCTAAGATTATGTATCGATTATAGACAATTAAACAAAATGACTATTAAGAACAGGTACCCCTTACCTAGGATAAATGATCTGTTCAATCAAGTAGGTGGGGAAAATATCTTTTTGAAGTTGGATTTAAGATCTATTTATCACCAAGTTAGGATAAAATATGAGGACATAAGAAAAACAAATTTTTGAACAAGATATGGAAGTTATGAATTTGTAGTTATACCTTTCAGACTCACTAATGTTCCAACCACGTTTATGTGTTTAATGAACAGTATTTTCAATCAGTACTTGGAAAAGTTCGTTTTGGTATTTATTAACGATATTCTAGTACATTCTAAAACATAAGAAGAACACGAAGAGCACTTAAGAATATTTCTGCGAACTTTGATGAAGCACAAACTGTATGCTAAATTCAATAAGTGTGATTTTTATCAGAAGAAAATACAGTACCGAGGACATGTAATATCTGCAGAAGGCATTGCAGTCGATCCTGAGAAAATAAGAGACATCATGGAATGGTCGGAACATAAGGATGTAGTGGACATCCGATCATTCATGGGAATCATCGGATATTACTACAGATTTATAGAGGGATTTTCCAAAATTTCTTACCCTATCACATCGTTACAAAAGAAGGGGACCAAGTTTAACTGGTCACAGAAGTGTCAAGAAATTTTTAATAAGCTAAAGGAATTGTTAACAACCCCACCCATTTTAAAGGTAGCAGATCTAGATAAAGAATTCACCGTCTATGTAGATGAGAGTAAAGAAGGACTAGGTGGTGTCCTAACTCAAGAAGGACACGTTATTTGTTATGATTCTCGAAAACTAAAGGAACACGAGTGAAACTACGTCACTCATGACTTAGAATTGGCAACGGTAATACACGCCTTAAAAATGTGGCAGCACTACATAATGGGCATAAGAATTCTATTATTGACAGATAATAGCAGTGTGAAATATTTTTTTAGTCAGCCAAACCTTAATGCAAGACAAGCAAGATGGCTAGCCTTCTTGAGCGAATTTGACTTTGAGGTAAGGCATATCAAGGGTAAGGAAAATAAAGTAGTTTATGCTTTAAGAAAAAGAGCTCACAGTTTGTTTGAAACAAATATTAGTAGGGAAGAAAGTGATCTTGAACAGAGGATACAGACTGCACGTAATAACGACGAAAATTACACTCAAACAATGGCATAATTACAGAACACTACAGGAAATTCAGACAAAACAGATTTGAGTTTGGATAAAAATGGGTTACTACGATTTAAAAAAGGATATCTATACCAGATTCAACAAAATTAAAGTTAACAGTTTTGGATGAAGTTCATAAGAATCCATATTCTAGTAACCCAAGATACCAGAAAATGATAACAATGCTAAGAAAGTTATTTTATTGGCCTAATATGAATGGTGAAACAACATAATACTTAGCTAAGTGTCAGGATTGTCAGTAAGTAAAAGTTGAACACCAGCATCCAGTTGGCCTGTTGCAACCCTTACCTGTGTCGGAATGGAAATGGGAGACTATATCGCTAGACTTTATCATAGGTTTGCCTATAACTCAGAAACAAAATGATTCTATTATGGTGGTAATCGATAAACTTAGTAAGTCTTCACAATTTATTCCTGTAAAGTCTACTTTTAAAGATATTAACATCGCTGAAATATTCATGAAAGAAATTTTTACACTGCATGGTATTCCTAAAATGGTGATTTCGGATAGAGACATAAAATTTACATATGCTTTTTGGAAACAATTGTTTCTAGGGATAAATACTAACTTGAATTTCAGCACGCGTTATCATCCACAAACGGATGGAAAGATTGAACGAACAAACCAAATCATAGAAGATATGCTCCGCATGTACGTAAGAACGAAACCAAGAAAGTGGGAAGACTACTTGCACTTAGTAGAATTTTCATATAACAATGGGTAACAAACTTCGGCTAAAATGAACCCCTTCGAGGTACTGTATGGCAGAAAGTGTACGACTCCAATTAGCTAGGATAACCCGGTTGACAGAATCATGGTTGGACCAAAGACGCTCCAAGAAATGGAGAGGACGGTAAGAAAAGTACAACAGAGCCTAAAAGAGGCACAGGATAGACAAAAATGTTACGCGGACCAAAAAAGAAGACACTTGGAATTTCAAGTGAGAGACCACGTCTATTTAAAAGTCAAATCCCAGAGAAGTTCACTAAATCTAGGGAACTATTCCAAGTTGGCACCAGGGTTTTGTGGGCCTTTCGAGATATTAGCTCGAATTGGACCCGTAGCATACCAACTTGCACTTCTAGCCAATCTAAAAATTCATAATGTATTTCATGTTTATTTGTTAAGGAATTATGTTCATGACCCTACTCATATGATCGATTGGAACTTGGTGTAGGTGGAACCAGAAGGTGAGTTCCAAGCGGAACCTCTGCGCATTCTGGACCGGAGAGAAATAACATTTCGGAACATAGTCATCGCTCATGTAAAGGTCCAATGGAAGCACTTTATCCCTCAGGAGGCCACTTGGGAGTTGGAGGGAGATTTGCATAAATATCATCCAATCCTATTCCAAAAAAGGAACGAACACTGAGGACAGTTTTTTATTGAAGGGGGAAAGGATGTGACATCCCCCTCCCCCCAAAAAAAAAAATTAAGTTTGAAATTTCTTAGGAAAATTATTCCATTTTTGGTAAATTCGAAATTGGAAAACTTTTGCCATTTATGGCAATTTCAAATTTCAAATTTAGTTAATTGTAATTAATGATTATGATTGTTGGGCATAAGTCTAATTTGAACTAACTAACTACTTGACTATGACACTTGTATGCAACAAAATATTTTATAATTATTGTTGAAGGACAAATGGAACAGCCATGTTAAAATCAGCTGACCATGACTCCATGAGTGGGGAACATGTTGGAACTACCTCAGGGATGATTGTTACAAGTGGAAAATACAGAATTTGGCCATTGATAGCCCCTAAAAATCAGTGATTTTGAAATCTTCAAAATTTCCCAAGGGGGGAAAAGACCTAGGCACTTTAGCTTTTGGATATATAGCATATGTGAGGAGGTGGGATGCTTCCTAGTATGTTGGGGGGGAATTATCGATCTCTTTTTGTTGTGAACACTGATTTCTGAGTGTGAGGCAAGGAGAAGTTACTGAGACTAAAAGGCTATTGTGGGGGAGAAGTTCAGAATTCGCCCTTATCGATTCATGGTCAGGTTAGGGGGAGAATGGGACAAGTCACAACCTTCACAATATATAGAAGTAAGGTAAGATAAAATTGAAGATTCATATAGTGTTATATAGATATATGTATATGTCTATACAACAGTTTGACATTCTAGTTTCTTTTCATTGAGATTCTATTTAAACATAGGGATGTAGACCTTCAGAAATATATAAGTTTAATCCCATACAATGCATGACTGTAAGTTCAGATTGTATAAACAAATGATATTGAAATACAATAGAATACAATAGTCTAACTAAGCCTTAGTAGAATTTTTGGAATACATAATGACAAAAGAAATTAAATAGTATGCAAAATCGAAATAAGATCCAAGGAAAAAATAAAATCAACACAGAATAATTGTCCATAGAGGCATGTTGGATGTCGTTTCTGAATCATTCCTTTAACATATCCATTTCTTGGAAAGAATGATTTTTCGTATTGCCATTCCAAAATCGATTAAACAACTCTTAAATTCTATCCATATTCTAAATTATGCAATTCAGTCAGATACACATACATAAGGTTATGATCCTTATGCCTTCTAATTTAACTTTTCAAGTACAAAGTTAAAAGACTAGGCTATCTTTCGAATGAACTCTCTATCTCCACGATGTTAACCTCTGGCTTAAAATCGTATCAACTCATAGAACAACTAGGGAACGCCTTTGAGGGCAGCGAATTGAAACCCAGATACCTTTTGTTCTTTTGACGGGAGCCAGCATCTAGATTTGTGCATGGTCAAAATCCCCTGCAAGGAAATTTTAAAGTTTACATTAGTATTACACTATATAAATAAGATGGATGAAATTTCAACATAATGAAAAATTGACAAAAAGAGTTTATTATAGAGTAGTACTTAACTCAGGCCCATAGGGCAGGCTGACCCTCCTCTGTGCATGCTTAAGGATGCCACCCACGAGCCCGGAAGGGGTGGAAAGGGAAAGGTCCACCTGACGGTTACCCTCGCAACCAAAGGGGGCCATCATTAGTGTTGGTACCAATCACGTAGTCAATTTTTTTATGAAATGAATTAAACAACAATGCTAACAACTAACATACAAATTGTATAAAAGCTTGTTGTGCGAGTAGACAGAGGGCAGAGTGTAAACATTACACACAGAATAAACGCTATAAGAAAATATTGAGTTGAAACACTTCCTGAACTGATTAGCTATTGCAGAGGGCATTTTTAAGTCAACGATAGATGCAGACTTAATATTCTGCTAAATTCAAATGGAGAAACTTACATGCAAACCACAATAATGACAAAAGAAAATATAATTAACACAAGAAGTTCCACAAACTCAAGAATGGTATGTTGTGGGGGTTTTTGTTTTGTGGGCTGATCGAAAATACATAAATCACTTTCCTTTAACAGAACTGGACAAGAATGCAATAACCTTAACGTAGGCATTATATGCGTGAGTATCCGCTAAAGGTTTATTGGCAATTTCAAAGGGATGGATTTGTTCTTTATAAAGAGAAAGAAAGAACATACAACGTATTACGCTATACACAGAGTGAAACATTTAACTCTAGTCTAGGACCACGCGTAACGTTACGAAAGAATTAACATTAGGCCTCGACCTACATCTACAGAGAGACCGTAAGGAATAATGATAATAGGAAATATGAAACCCTAGGATTGATTGTACCCATAAAAACTCGGAAGGTGTAAATTCTCTAATTTGGAATAAGGGGATGGGATGCCGATACCTCTCAAGAAGTTGGATAATAAAACCAAAGTAAGCATCTACTTATCTAGAAATGGGAACAACTCAGGAAAGTCACAAAGAGTAATGATAATGGGAGATTTATGTAAAGACCAATAAGAATTTTATTACGAGAGTTCTTTGACTGTAATAAAGAACCAAGCCTTGTTTGACAACCAGAATATAGTGATAACGTATGCTTACCAAAGAGGGTGAATGGAAATATCGACCAGATAACGCTTTCCCCAAATCAACAGCCTTCACCTTTGAGAAAATAATACACAGAGCCTTTCGAAGGACTCCACAATGGAATAGTAAACACCTTAAACCCTATGAGGATCCTTAACTACACAGTGTAAATTTTGAGGGTATGAAGGGCAATCTAGCCATGTGATAAGGTGAGAGTTGGCGTGACTAGATTGGATGAAAATCCAGGTGGGAACATCTTAACACGCACACACAGGACTGCTATTAAATGGTAGATGTAGAATCTTAACTCGTTCTGATAGTAGAACATTCTTCCCTTATCAAGAAAATCGCGAAGTTAATATCAGTCCCTTCATTGATACAACTAGTTCAACACGTCCACACCAACTGTTCATTGTAGTTAACCCACCGTTCATTTGAGACTTCGTTGAGACAGTGTCTAGTTAAGACCGAGTTAAACGAGGATTAGGGTGGAAATCATTACCCAAAATTTTACGTAAATGGGAATTGGAAGTATACTAACCACGACTACTCTTAAGGGAATCTGATTAACTCATAAGGCAATCTGTTTCTCTTTTAATGAGTTGGACCATACCAAGTGATGCCAAGAATCTTATATCAAACCTTTATATTTTGTTAAGGGATATAGTCCCGACTTCGTTACTTTATATATGGTGTATGAATTTTATTCCAAGGTCAATTGAATAGTCTTGCGCGCAAGCATAAGAACTCTCGTTTAAAGGAGAGAGGTGGACTATAAGTCCGAAGTCTAAAATACTACATAAATATATATATATATGTGAGAGTATTTTGAGAGTGTAGAAATGTCTTTGTGTGGTACAAAATATATCTCACAGAGATTTTTAACAGGAATGAAGATTCCTTCCTCTTTACTACGAATCTATTAAATGAATTTGGAGATTAATGTCCCTTAGAATTTTTATTTTTTTTATGGAAAATTTGAGGTATATCACATGTTATCATGCCTTAGGGAGAACAAATTGTATGGAAATTTTTCAAAGTGATCTTCCTTCCATAAATAAATTCACTATTTAGGTCATATCATTTCCGATGAAGGAATATCTGTGGACCCATAAAAGATAAATTCCATTATGGAATGGCCAGTGCCGAAAAATGCTCATGAGGTAAGAAGCTTCATGGGGCTAGTGGGTTATTACCGAAGATTTGTGGAAGGGTTCTCAAAAATAGAGAAACCCATCACCACTCTACAGCCCAAGGGGGTCATGTATGAATGGATAGAATAATGCGATAGTGCATTCATCTTTTGACTTATACAACTAGAATTACCTAAGGCCTAATCACCTTTATTTTCTATTCACTATGAAACTATTAATGATACACTTGAACTTTTAAGACGTATGAACCTATGTGAATGTCACTTCTATAAATTTTTAACGTTATTTTAATGCGATAGTCCATTCATCTTTTGAATGGATAGAATAAGGTTGGGTGTATGTAATTCCATCTTTTGACTTATACAACTAGAATTACCTAAGGCCTAATCACCTTTATTTTCTATTCACTGTGAAACTATTAATGATACACTTGAACTTTTAAGACATATGAACCTAT